>JBBBDQ010000227.1:472500-547500 GCA_037127315.1 Ascarosepion bandense | reverse complement strand
TTATTCAATAACCCTGTTGACTTCGAACACGACTTTCAGAAGACTTCGAAATCTCTTGCACCTCATCTGGATGATCTTCTTGATTAAGTTGGTAAATGCTGCCATATTCCTAGCATTCAGTTCATCTTACAAGGAGTTTCGGTGGTCTCTTGCTCAACTACAGCTCCTCATATAATAATCAAGGGGTTTTCAGCTTGTCGATCTCAAGTTGAATGACTATGTAACTAAATCTGATACTAGGATAGTCGGTTCACTGTGTAGGACCAGGAAGTTTTTCTCCTCTGAATACATATTGCAAATTTCCGTTGGATTTTGTCAAGAAGCCTGAGATGAATAGAGTTAGGTGGCCAGATGTAAGGGGTGAAGTGGTCGCAGAAATTTCCTGACAGCCATGAGTAGATTCTCTCCTGTTTGTGCTTTGATGTAGAGCCCTGTTGCCAGACATAAGGTCTTGCAGAAGTCATTCTTTTGAGCTATGGCAGCACTACACTCTCAAGCGAGGATACATGCCTCGAAGAAATCGGTGACCACACGCCAGCGTGATCGGATGCGAGTCAGACGCCTCCAAGGCAATGTGGCCATGTGGGAGAGATGACTAGCGGCGTAACGTTGTCATCACTAGCGACGACATCAAACACCTTTGTAATCACCATTAGGTTCATCCAACACTTTTTGAAACCTCTACACTTCTCATTGACACCCAAACGTTTGAAATGTCAGTATTGGAGCTTCCGGTATTAATGCAAAGCAGTACAGCATGCCGTTTCCAAATATCTGGTGAAGTGAAATGAACAATAATGTTCTTTTTCTCTTTTCTGTTTTTTTTATTCCTTCAAATTTTATTTTTAGTAAATAACCGTGTTTAAATAGACGATTTTTAAACAGTGCTTATTATGTCTATATGACGGCACTCTAGAAACAATTTAAAAAACAAAATATTCCTTCCGTCAGAGTTCGAACCCGTGTTTATATACAATTCATGTATGACCGTATATTCATTATGCAAAAATGCATGTATACATTTTGCGTATTACATATGTGCTAATATATATATATATATATATATATATATATATAGTCATCCGCAGACAGATCTCTTTTGCTGTTTCACAGTTCATCAGTACAGTTAGACATCCGATTGCTTTTAACCCAGAATTGAAAGCCGACAGAATTGGCGTCAGTCGGCGATTCTACATCTGAGCTATGGGCGCTCGGTAGAAGGAAGCAGCCTTTTAGTGTGTATATTATCATTATACACGCCCAATACCTGAAAGTGTTCTAATTGATTGTTGAATGAACGATATATATATATATATATATATATATATATATATATATATATGCAAAATGTTTGCATCTTAATAATTGTGTCTGTCTCTGTATATATTAATCTATATAAAACGGATAGACTAATTTCCTATCTGTAGAGTAAAAAGGCATCTGCGGCGTGACGAGTCTCTCTTTTTATCCATGTTCACGGAGACCTGTATTTGAATCAACATGCTTCCCAAAACCTTGATAACTCTGTGTAAGCTAAATTGATTTTTTCAAAAGTATTACTAGTCTAACATCAGGATTCGAATGTTAATAATCATTTCCCAATCACAAAGCCATGATACATCAATGAAATGAATGTAAGTTTTGGATCTTATTTATTCTATAACTATCGATATAATTTTGTTCGTAGGTGTAACCGCAGCCATGCCATAAAGGTTTTATCAACACTTGGACATCAGCACTCTATACAGAGTACTAACCAAAATTTTTATGCCCTCGAACAAACTGACCATTCTCTTCACAATGAGGTCACTGTTTCTCGTTTCTTAACGTAAATAACTTAAGTTTCTCACATTTTATTTTTCTTTGAGGAAGCTTAAGTACTCGCGGGCATCTGCGTTTCTCTTATTCTATTATGTAAAATGTATTGGATCGATCAAGATCTTTTTAAACAAAACTGACGTTTGTTCATATTCTGGGAAGTGAATCCAGCACAAAATCTTTTAACAGCGACAAGCTAGATGGACTTTAAAAGGTCTCGACGATAAGCATATCTAAAATGCAGTAGAAGGCACCTCTGAGAATCGAACTCCCTACTCAGTCGCCAATGTTCGAGCTAGACAAGCTTATTAACCATTACACCACGTCCAGATACCAGCGTCCTGGTTATGTATTATCTGCGCTCTTGAAATGGATAATAGTGCTGTATTTCGAAGTGAATTTGTTCGTGACTGAGGGGTCTAGTGTTTGACTTTGAGTTTTGTTTAACGGCATATCAACCACTGTGGGTTATTTAATGCTTTTTTTATGTTCGATTATAGTGAGAAGGTTGATTTAGATTTTAATGATAATTTTGTGTTTTTATTTTTTTATTTTAGAAAACTGAAAATGTCTTCTAATTTTGTATTCAAAAACGTTTTACTGAGAATAAATTTTTTTCCTCAAAAATGTATTGTTGGTAATATTTTTCCTTAAAAAATGGATATTTTTCTAGAAAACTCTATTTTTATGTATATATTTCTATAAAAGTGTATTTTTATACTTTCATTGTGTTTTGACCCTAGTTTGGGGGGTTAACTATTTGCCCATAGATGGGACCGTAACAGATGCTACCACTCCGGGTCAGAGTGGACCTGGGAACAACAGCAATTAAGAGGTGGTTCCATGCTCCTCACAACCTCCCAATCAGAGGCCTTGCTGCCGGATGCAGTTTACCGTCATACCCAGGACCACTGAGGAGTCTAAAAGCACAACTGGCTATTGGTTCTCCTATAAGGAGGATACGGGTTTATAAACCACTGAAGAGCACATTTTCTTTTCTCTCATAAACCTAGACTGATAAACGTCAATTATCATGTATAAAAAAAAATTCCTGCTCAAATTTGTGTATCCACGTTTATAACAAGAAAGATAATGTTATTGTAACTCCCATTTATTGACCACATAGTCATGTGATGTCCGAATGAACTGACTCCACAACTAAACTTTCCTGGAGAGGTAAATAACTAGATATCCAACAGGAAGTAAACAAATTTGTAAAATACATGGTCATGAGATACCTGTTAGGCACTGCATAACTGAAACAGCCTTTCCAAACTATATTTTTTGTTTTTTAAGTTCATGGTGTCATTGTAAAATATCTAAAACTCTTAAGCACTCTTTAAATTTGAACAAAAATAAATTAGTTACGAAATTTGAAAATAGTAATATTGGGTTTCGTATTGCCAAATTTTGGTTTTGCATTCGCTCAAGCGCAAATACCTTTGAGAAAAGTATGAATGACAGATTGGGTTCTATAGCTTTGGTTGACAACTAGTCTACCGTAGAAAGAGATAGGAATCTACTGCGGGAAAATATTCTAACTATTCTCTCATAGATTGAAAGAGACATTATCACCCAAGCATGTATCACATATGGCACTTAACTGACTGACTGATTCCCCTAGAAGATTGGAGTTATAGTTTTCATTTACAGGTATTTATGAAGAATATAAAGTTAAAAAGTGAAAGAAGCTGCTAAACTGATTTAAATCCCTTGAGGAAAATAAAAGCATTATCCGAGCTTTCTTAAAGATTGCAGAATTAAGCATTCAATTTAGAATATATGATAAAGACGTGACTTAAACTGGAAAGCTATGTTGCTGATGTGTCTTGCTTAAATGAAAAGGTTTTCTTGTTTTTTTTTTATATAAGCATTCATAAATTATTCCTCTGCTAGTTTACTTGGCGCGTACCTGGCTATCTTACAGGGTGCATTAGTTCACCAAGATACATCATTTGAGAAACGTTGCTGTCTTACTTCGGCCTATTTCTGGATGATGTATTTAGGATGAAGAGATTAACTTCAGTGCAGATCAAATCACGGACAACCTTAAACATCTGCCCCCGTGTAAAGAGTTGTTTGTGTTGATTTCCGCTTTCCAAAGTTCATGACAGGGCAACATCAGCAGATACGTAGCTATAGTAGAGAAATGGTTATATTTGTAATCGCATGGATAGTTGATTATATATATATATATATATCATCCGCAGACAATTCTGTTTCGCTGTATCACAGCCCATTAGTACGGTTCGACACCCGATTTCTTCCAGCCAGAACTGAAACCCGACCGATTTGGCATCAGGCGGAAATTCTACCTCTAAGCTACAAGCGCATAGTGGCAGAAGATGTGTTATATACACAATGTATACAAACGCAAGTAGCCAAGAGTGTTCTATCCATTGTTGGAGAATGATGCGTAAATACCGGTGAGTAGCTAATGTTTTTAAAGTCTACCATTTCTCCAGAGTTCTCAATCGACAGGCGAAATTGTAAATAGTCATCCGTAGACAGTCCTGTTTCGCTGTATCACAGCCCTTCAGTAAGGTTATAGACATCCGATTGCTTCATGCCAGGACTTAGACATCTGTGCACCTCCGTTTATATATATATATATATATATATATATATATATATATATATATATATATATATGTGTGTGTGTGTGTGTGTGCGTGTGTGTATGTGTGTGAGAGTGAGTGTGTGTGTGTGCGTGTGTGTGTGTTGTAGAGATATCGGGATTTTATTTTTGTTTTTAGAAAACTATATGTTGAATTGGGCTGCGTGAAAGAATATTTGTCCGCAAACAATTTGTATTTTGCAGGAAAAAAAATGAATGAAAATGGGAAACTGACTGAAAAGACACTTATTTATAACTTTAATTTGGCGGATAACAATTTGTATCAAAAGGTATGGACATGTGAAAGGTGAATGTTGAATGTGATAATTAACGTTCATGAAACATGAAATCAGTTCTGATGTTAGGATTGAATTTGATAAATTTAAGAGCTCAAATGTGCAAAAACTGACTTAAAATGAATAAAAGTCTTTTACATTTAAGTTCATGAGTTAAATGTATAAATTACAAAATATGTTGATAAGAGTTTGCTACCTTTGAACATAATATGAAAAGTATTGTACTTAATTTGAGGTTGCTGATGATGATCCTAATGATTCGTGTTTAAAATTATTTGAGTAGAATGTGTTATCTGCAGGTGAACTTTTCTCTTTTAGTGAAGTCGAATGATGTTTGAACATAGATTCAGGGTTGAAATTAAGGCGATAATGAGAATATTAATTCGTATATTTCTGTTGGCTGAGTTTGACTTGTTTAAAATTGAAAATTCGTCTCTTGGTTGATGGACATTTAAGAAACTGAAAATTGTTGAGTTGAATCTTATTCGCTCAAGAATGAGTCTCACTAACGATTTGGTGAATTTCTTCGAAATAGTTAATTTTTACAAGTGACGGCTTTAGACTTGTCCACTAAGGTTCTTTTCCACTAAGGTTAATTTCCAAACTTTTAGGCGCATTTTCTATTTTATACTTTCTGGCCACGCGTCAATTATATGGGTTGATTTTCGTGCGAATTATTTAAATTCTAGGAAAGGTGGTTCGAAGGAATGGTGTGATTTACGCTGACCAATCAGCGTTCAGTACATTGTCTCATTACAAGCCCACAAGCTTGGGGAGGCTTGTTGTCACTAGTTCTCGATTATAATAAAAAGCTTTATTTTTTTGGTAATATTTATCTGCGCTCATTATAAAATGAAAAATGCACTATAACACATATATATAAACGGGGGTGGACAGAATTGCTCAATCTAAGAGTCACATACGATATTTTTCAGATGTTTGATAGCCCTAAGACATTAATAAAATTGAATTTTTTCTTATTTATCTTTTATATTAACTGTGATGAAAAAAGAGCTCAGTCAACAAGTTCCGCATTATAAAGGTCAAAGAGTTGAATGTGGCATGTGAGCTGCAGTTTTGTCCCCCGATATACAATGTGCATGTTTGTGTGTGTGTGTGTGTATGTGTGTGTGTGTGTGTGTGTGTGTGTGTGTGTGTGTGTATTATTCTTCCTTAATTAACCTGGCCTGAAACAAAGAGAAATTGAAATGGAAATCATCTGGACATTTTTCGGTTACCATTCCAATACTCTGTCTCAAACAAGCTTTTTGCGAATTCAGAAAAAACTTACTTGACGTTCAAAATTTTTCAAACACCGAGACAATGATTATGTTTGATAAATGTCTTGTTCGTTGACATATGTTTATATGGTCTTTTGTCATTGTTCTGGTGTGAGGAAGCCTCCCCGAAAGTTTGTAAAAGTATTTTTGATACGCCTGTATTTTGATACTGTATTTTGATACTGCCTTCTTCTACCGAGCGCCCATACACATCACTCATTCTGTAATGAATTAGAGCACTTTGGCTATTGGGCGGGTATAACGATAATATACACGCTTCTACCGAGCGCCCATAGCCCAAAGGTAGAATCGCCGACTGACACCAATTCGGTCGGGTTTCAATCCTGGGTTAAAAGCAAACAAAGTCTAACCGTACTGATGAGCTGTGATACAGCGAAACAGAACTGTCTACGGATGACTATATATATATATATATTGTTTAATACTTAGTTTTTGGTCATAATAGGGTTAGACCAATACACATTTGTATTAAAAAGTGTTCGATACAATTATAAATAACTCGTTTAAAAATGAAATATATATTTATGTATTCGTACCTTGAGCTGAGCGGTTGTTCACATAAAAATGGGAATGCAATATATCATTTAAAACTTTTAATGATCTAGACAGGTTGATCTTAACTTCACCTTTTTAGTAAAGTTTCCGTTTATTTTCGAATACGTATACCCGCCTCAATAACGTTCATATTAATAAGAAATATATATATCTATGTGTGTGTGTGTGTGTGTGTGTGTGTGTGTGTGTGTGTGTGTGTGTGTGTGTGTGTGTGTGTGTGTGTGTGTGTGTGTGTGCTAAGAATATAATTTAAGCCAAATTCTGGTAAATTTAATCACTATTAATGTCCAAGATTGACTCTTTAACCATAACAATCAGCACGGTGCCTGGAATGGTAGAAAGTACCACTGCCTAGTCATCTACTAAAATATGACGTACACTGTATTTTTTACGGACAGATTGACAGATAAAGACGAAAAAAAATTGAGAAATATTTTGGCGACGTATGAATAAATAAAATTATTTTACCAATTTCCGCCGTTATTAGAATTCTGATAGGGAGTTTTCTGCTTCGTTCAACAGAATAGTGTCACATACTTATGTCAAAGGGGATAACAGAAGTTGTGTTGCAAAAAATTGGTAAACAGAAAAGTGTCAAAGGTCATTAACTATTATAAAAGTGAGTTATTGCCGATTCACAAGAGAGAAAGAATTCGTTTTTTTTTGTTTTTGTTTTTTTTTTTGTATTTTTTACTAATAACTCACAGAATAAATAGCCTTATTCGCTGTTCGCCGTTTTGTCTTAATCTTTTCTTTGAAGATAGGTAGGTATTGGAAAAATACAGAACGTCTCAACTTATAAAACTAGTTGCATATGATGCAGAACCAATGACTTCCAGACAAAAAGAGAAGAAAAAGGATTGAAAATGGAATTATCAAGTAACTTTTTTCTCTCTTTCAGGGCAGATCTTTCTCTCGGCATTCTCATTATCCAAGCATAAGAAATTTATAACCAAGATCAACCAAATTGTTTAGATTTTGAAATCATTCAACTCATGAACAGGTGAAGAGGCTCATCCCTTGTCTCCTGTTTAGGATGCGGTTTCCGGTTTTCTCTTTTCCAATCTTTTCACCCTTTTCTTTTTTTATTTATTTTCAATTGGAGTAGATAGACTAAACTAAACTATCGCCCGGTTCACACTCCACCTACATCTATTGAACAGGTGAAGAGGCCCATACCTTGTCTCCTGTTTAGGATGCGGTTTCCGGTTTTCCCTTTTCAAGTCTTTTCACTTTTATTTATTTATTTATTTTTTTCCAATTGGAGTAGATAGACTAAACTATCGCCCGGTTCACACTCCACCCACATCTATTGAACAGGTGAAGAGGCTCATCCCTTGTCTCCTGTTTAGGATGTCGTTTCCGGCTTTCTCTTTTCCATTCTTTTTACCCTTACGTAGCCCCCCTGCGCATCAGTGGCGTTATCGCCTTGCTTGGGGTGATATGATTAAAAAAACAGAAGCGGAATAGATGTATAATGAATGCGACTAACTCAGCTTACAGTAAAAAACTAACCGAAAAAATTATCAAAGCAGCGCGTTCATCTAAAGTTTTCAAAAATTAATGGATTCCAAGTCTAACTGAAAAAAAACCCAGTAAATATGGACTTATGTTTGTAAGCATATAATAATTCTTGCTTGTTTATGTGGGATCAAAATGCTAATGATAGTGGGTATGTCTGGTAGACATTATGAGTCGTGGACCCGGTTAAGAAGTCCAGCAAGAAATAATACAACAACAACCAAAATAAGAAATAACGATATATATATTAAACACAGCAAAAATACAAATACTTGGAACTCTGTTAGTAGAACGATAAATACGGGTTAGGAAGTAATACTATAATTGGGACTCGCAATGGTCGTACGGTAGCAGTCTTGGCTCTCTCTGCCTATTGCTCTCCTCTTCTGATCTGCTTATCTGCTCTCGTATTGTGAGGGGAAGTATATGTAGTAGAAGAAATAGTTCAATCCGTTAAACGGGTAATGCCACCATGACATTATGTATGTTGGTTTTTTGGCATGTTAATTTAGGAACGTTTTTACGTACCTAAAACATAAGTTTTAGATTTTTAAAAATACGTTAGTATTTGCCTATACTTCTGAGATTGGGTAGTATTTACATTATTTACACTGTTCAGACTGCTGTCCTCATCTTTATTGCAATGTTTACAACGTTTCAGTCCTTCTACGATCAGGCTTTCTTCAGGTGCTAGAAATTTTGAATATATCCCCCAGTGATTGAAATAAAGGGTTTCGTTCAAAATTTACAGGACCTGAAGAATGGCCGGAGTGTCGTTAACATGACAATAAAGATGAGGACAACCGTTCGATGACTGTAATTAATGAGAAACATACGTTTAGTTATTTAAGAATGGGTCCAATAAAAGTTGGTGATGAAATATACTTTTTGATGTATGTTTATATTGTGTAATATTGTTATTAGTCGGGCCTCGAAGTACTTTCTCCGTAAAAAAAATGTTTGTTTTTAATTCAGGTGGTATTAGTAAAATCAAAGTTATAGCAACTCTGTTCTTGTGCATTATGTGAGAATTTGAATGGCTATACTTTTAGGGCAGCTAAGATGTGGCACAAGGCCGAAAGTATGGGTCACTCAGTATGGATCTGATCTAACTACTTAATTGTAATGGTTCTAACGAGATATGTTTGATAACCATTACACTAAATCAAGAATCCCCGAGAAAGTTTGAATGATTTGCTAAACTTTATTTTGTAGATAGGGGCATTTATATTATCTAGTGATGTCTCCCCGACATAAATTCTTGTATATTGTAAATGTAATTTTACAGTTACCAGTGTTTTTTGCTATGTTGAAAAACCTGCATGGTCATCTGCAAGAATAAAAAAGACCCCACAATACCACCTACAGGTCGGGAAAACAATAATAAGATAGGTAAAGAAATTTAAATATTTGAGAAGAGTTCCGACAGAGATGGAAAATGCGACACTGAGATCCAACTACGAACTGGCATGGCCAAGGACATATTTCAAAAGCTAAGTAGAGTACAGATACACATGAAGATCTCATTAGAAACAAAAAAAAAAGTGCTGGACTACTTATTAGGATTACCATAAAAAAAGGGTCAAAAGTTACCTCCCCTGGACCATTCAAGGAAGTCCGTCCCCAGCTAACAGGTGCATGCCGGGATACAAGGAGAAGGGACGTCCGGCAGAGGCGAGCAAACATGGCAGGCTGAGATTTACCACGCTCTCCATAAACACACGGTGGTTCAACATCTACAACTGTTCGCTGTACTCATGTTTCCACAATAATAAATTCCACTAGTTATTTCCAATACTCGGCGAGTGTGTCATTTTTCTATAACCATTTTATTTTGTCAATTTAAAAACATAACAAAACTGGTGACGACGATGAGATTGCACCACGTGGAGATATTCACCTCGAAAGAAACTAACAAGTAGAATTTGTTTCATTGAGTGGAGAATTTCTGAAAGAGGACTTTAGACGTCGAATTTCGTGGACACACAAAATAACGTCAGGTACGTTAAAAACGTAACATATTTTTTTTGGAAAAAAAATCTCTTCTTTCCGGAATTTTTTTTTTCCTTTTCCATTCGGTGTAAAAATATGGATCCAAATATTATCCAACAGATTCTACAACAGCAATTAAGGTTGATGGAACTTTTCAGAAAGACTAGGGAATGTACCACAACCAAATCCTCTATCAACGAAACTAATAATCTGCCATTTTGTATGACAGCGAATGTTAAAGGATGAAGGAGCGGCTCGAAGCAACAGAAATGTAGTTCTACAGAAGGATGCTGAGGACCGAACGCGTGAGCAACATCAAGGTGCTGGAGAGAAGCAAATGAGCAGAAAACACATACTTAGCATCAGGAAGAGACATATTTGATGGGCTTGAGCAAGATGATGGCGGTACAGGTTTTGGGAGAGGTCAGTCATTTAAGTGCCATACGTCATTCACGCTTAGGGAATCTTTTTTCGAAAGAGATATGACTGACTGGACAGAAGATTTTCCCGCAGTAGGTTGCCATTAATTTCTGTGGTAGATTGGTTGCCAGTCAAAGCTATAGAACCCAATCTTTCCTGTTATTTAACCCATAACAGGATGGAAGAGACTTCTTAATACCCTTCCCAAGGGTATTTGCGCGTAAGTGAATGTAGGGGATTCAACGGGAATTCGAACTCGTCTTCCCGATTTCTCGTTCTGAGCCGATATCCACTGCACCACAACGCACATCACCAGAATGGGAAAGATACCAAGTGAAAAAATACAGTGATAGAGTTAAGAGAACGCAGAAAGCCATGACCACCTACGTGCTGAAGGGACACGGTACATAAAAAAGAAGAAAAATTGTCGGCTTGACCCAAGTAAAAGAAAGTGCTAAATTTTGTAAATGTAAAATTTAAATAGAAATAATTGAAAATGCCGATCCTTAAACATCAGATGTCTGTTTATGACTAAAGATATCAGTCAATAAAATAATCGTCATACGTGATACACGCTTGAGTGGGCAAAAGATTTTCCCACAGTAGGATGCAAATAATTTTGGCTGTAAACCAATGCTAGAGAACCGAATCTGCTCTGCTATTCTACCCAAAGCTAGAGGAGAAGTGATGGATTAATATCTTTCCCAAAGGTATTTGTATATACTTAAAAGAAACGAATTCAACTAGAATTCGAACGCAGCTCTCCGATTACTCGTGACCAGTCACTAACCATTAGACTTCAACACACATCCTTAAGATATCCCTTTACAAAACTGGACTAGAATTATAAGCCGGCTCTCCGATTTTGGATGCCGAGGCAATAACCATTACATCTCAAATCGCATTATCAAGATATACACTTTTCAAAACTAGACTACAATTCTAAGTCGGCTCTGTGATTTCTCGTTCCGAGTCAACAGACATTACATCTCAACTCACATCCTCCAGATATACCCTTTTCAAAACTGGACTACAATTCTAAGCCGGTTCTGTGATTTCTCGTTCCGAGTCAACAGACATTACATCTCAATTCGCATTATCAAGATATACCCTTTTCAAAACTGGACTACAATTCTAAGTCGGTTCTGTGATTTCTCGGTCCGAGTCAATCCTTCAGATCTACTCCTTTTAAAACTGGACTGACATTCTAAACCAGCTCTATAATTTCAGGTTCTGAGTCAATATTTATTTCACCTCTATACACATCTTCAAGATATACCCTTTCCAAAACTGAACTGGGATTCTATGCCGTCTTTCCGATTTGAGGTTCCGAGTCAATTTTCATTACACTTCAACGCACATCGTCAAGACTTATCCATTCCAAAAGAAACTCTGATCTGAAATTTGTAGATAATCAATGATAGAATATACATTATATCCATTATAAACATTAATTACGGGAAGTTATTGAATATGACACATGTGAAATACATCTGTATGGATCAGTTATTACAAATTTTGTATAGAAGATAAGGAAATTGAAAATACAATAACCTTTGCTTGCCTCAATGTTTTTCTTTTCTTTAAGAAAATTATCCAACATTCGTCGACATATTAGTGGACAGATATCACATCATAGTTCATTACTCTTTTCTTTCTTTCAACCAAAACTTGCTGTCTCTGACTGCTCTACTCAGCTTTTTGAATGCGTCCTTGGCCATCTCAGTACCATGCATTCAGTTTTTGTATAGTATATGTTTACTCCTTTTTTTCTCGTTTTCCCATCTGCTTTCTTTTGGGGGCCTTTTAGTTTTCTTTCCGTGTCTGCTATCAGCATTGTGTCATCTGCGTATCTTATATTGTTAAGATTGTGGATACCAATGACGAGTCCTGGCAGTGAGTTCTCTAAGAATTGCATCACTGTTTAGGTTGAATAAATCAAGTGAGAAGACATCCTGCCTTACACTTCTTTCGAGGTATTGGATGGAACGGAAATGAAAAGGAAATTTATACTTAGCATCAGGTAGCAGAATTTTCTGAAACACGTAATGAAAAAGGAGGAATTGGAGAATATGATGCTCACAGGGTGGATACAGGGAAAGAAAGACTGACGAAATCGCGTGTGACATAGTTGATGGGTTTAAGGAAATGGATGGCAGAGTTTTGGAAAAATAATAGGACCAAATGTTTTAAAAACAACAAGGGACAGGAAAAGGTATAGTGACATGGCCGCCTACATCTTGAAAGGACACAGCACATAAAAGAAACAGTAATTTTGTACAACACTGCAAATTACTGAAAAAACAAAACGTTAACCTAAAATCTCTTAAATTCTAACATAGGCTCGTCAGATCGAGACATTCATATCGACCTTATATATGGAGCCCATCATGTTTAGTTTATGGCCGAGAGGGTCTAAATCACGTCGGATCTATCGACGGTTTCCTTTTTCTCAAAGGATTGCAGGTTCGAATCCGGTCGAAGAGAGCTCAATCTTTTTTGTTTAAAATAAGATTTCTCGAAAATAAATAAGTATACTGTTTAATAAATTAACGAAACGTCTATTCAAAATTGATTATTAAATAAAAATAACGTTTAAGTAATAAAATATGTTAAACTTCCAATTATATAATTGGAACCTAATTTTCAAATTAAAAGGGTTTGGATCGAATGAAGTCTCTAGGTGGTAGACAAGACCATCCGATTTCGAAACATAGGTTGGTTTTATAGAATCACAAAATCTATAGACCTGAAATATTAACTAGAATACTGTCAAACAGCTAATAAATAATCCAGTGTTTTTTTACCATTTTCTGCCTTATATGCACTCGGAATACAGGTAAAATATATTACAGGCAATATACAATGTGTTGTCTGAAAAGTAACAAGATTGGGTGTGCTGTGTGAGAAATGAAGGATAAGCGGATTGTGTTATCCGCTGATATATCTTAGGTGTATATAAATGTAATCTTAGCGTTTGCTTCGCTCAGTGCGCGGAAACAAACGATATTTCTGGAAAAAACAAATTATGGCTGCTTCGCCACAACAATGCTCACAATTCCCGAGCATCCGACAGTGCTTGGCCAAAAAGAACATCGTCGTACTGGAAAAAAAACCTATCTCTTCATCTGAACTTGTTCCGTGTGTCTTTTTTTTTCTTTTTTCCAAGCTAAAGGGGAGCATCAAGTGGGGCCCGTTTTAAAGAGGTGGAGATCGTGAAGATCCACGTTGCGATGGATATGAGGTGCGATCCAAGAATAATCTTTCTAGTAGTAAAGAGAAACGTGGTAGAGAGGCTTGGAAAAGCCATTATACTCGAGTGGGATTACTTTGAAGGAGAAACCATGTAGTTTGTTGTTTAGAATTGAAATAATTTATTTTGTGACAGACCCATCTTGTCAAGGCAGCCCTTATTCTGAAAGCAAAAGGAATGGCTGTTAGGTCTTAATATAATCCTTGTTTGATTATAATTATATTCACACATTTTACACATTTGATCTCCACTGGCTGCGAACATTGAGGATAGAAAACCAGTTAACTTCTTTTTTGTTATTTCCATGAATTTTTGTTTGCCTTTTGATCTTTTATGTTGATATTGTTTCAGTTTATTTTATTGTCCTTACACTTCTTTCCTTTGTTTCTTGTTATTGTTCTGTTTTCTTCTTATCCATAATTTTAATATGACTGAGTTGTTAACATTAATAAAGCTTTTACACCCTCCAAAAAGATTACAACAAAGAATTATAAAAAAAAAAGAAATCAATTTAACTGAGGACCTTCAGCAGCATCAACTAAAATGGATAGCATATGCAACTTAAAAATGATATAATAATGTCGGCACTTGGTATCAATTTTTATATCTACAATATTTACATAGACTGTATAGGGGGAAATAGAGAAGGGGATGGGCAGACACTAAATGGTAAATTTACCATTTAGTGAGTGCCCATCCCCTACTTTTCTCCCTTAGTCTTGATTCATCTTCAATTTTAATATTTTAAATATTGAAGAATTAAAAATCTTCAAATTGACCCTGACGAAAAACGGGATTGAAACCGGTCAGTCATTTTCATGTTTCTTTTATTCCACCATCTTTTAAAAAATGCCTGTAAATTTAAAATTGACTTTATTTCTTGCTGTGATATATATATATATATATATATATATATATATATATATATATAAACTATATATAGGGTACGATGGATCAATTGTTGCATAAATTACGCCAAAATTAAAATAATACTGACATCTCATTTTATCAGATATATTTACCAAAATTGCAGAAAAATATCTTGAAATACTTAAGAGTAAATTTATTCAATAAAATTGCCATTAGCTTGAGCCATGGAATCTTGACGAATTTAGAATCTCCTGCAACTTTTCTAAACAGTCTTCTGATTTTAGCTGCTATAATCCATACGTTCAGTTTATCTTTGCTACTTCAAGAAGTTTTGTTAGTCACTCGCTTAACTATGCCCCATACATAATAATCGGGACCAAATTTAAGGGGTGATGTATATATGTATGTATTTTAATAAGATTAGAAACATGGCTGATTATGTTATATATATATATATATATATATTGTAAAACGTACCAACAAAACAGTCGCACTAATCACGACCGAAATCAGAAAACCTACTGCTACCAAATCGGTAAAGTAAGTCACTCAAACCCAAAAGGTACTACCAAATGGGTAGAGCGGAATAAAAAAAAAAGAAACAAACAAAGCATAAGCTGTGTTCGAAAGAAAAAAAACCCAAGACGAAAAGCTTAACAAGAAAGAGTTCAATACGAAAGTACGAAAGTACGAAAGTAGAGCAAAAACACGAACTAACGATCCTGACGAGCCGGCGAGTGAAACCACGGTCGACTGTTGGCTCACTTTTAGTTCGTATGTATATATATATATATATATATATATATATATATATATATATATATATATATACCTTTAAACAAGATAGACGTCATAATTATCCCAACCCGAGGAATCTTTCGGCCAACACTTGTCAAGGGCTACGTTGGCTTTATTACAAAGGGTCAAAAATAGAGGACAAAAACAACATTTTAATATTTATTGAATAAAGTTTATTTTTAAATGAGTTTCATCTTCCGCCAGTATTGTAAGTAATCCATTGTTTTTATCCTCTATTTTTGACCCTTTGTAATAAAACCAACGTAGCCCTTGACAAGTGTTGGCCGAAAGGTTCTTCGGGTTGGGATATATATATATAACCAGTGATTGGTCAGGATCAAATTAGACCAGTACACAGTTGTATTAAAAAAGTGCTCAATACATATATAATATGAAGCTTTCAAATATTTGGATTCGGAAGTTAAGCGATTATGCTACCTTAGAATTATCCTTTCAGTATCTTAAGGTGTTTTATATTAACTGATCCGTTAATTTAATTGGCTGTCATTCGAAAATCGATGATAATCAACTAATTTTGGATGCAAAATGGACAAATTAGCAACTACTATGCATGACCAGGAAGTGTTTTGTCAGGTCGTCACTCTCTGCATAACGATGACATTTAGGCACTAACTACTGCTTCATGTCAAGGTTTCCATATCTAGTGGTGTTTTCGTATAATTAGCATCACTTCCAGAGTGTTTCTTATATATATATATATATATATATATATATATATGCGCGTGTATTACACTTGAGATGTACACATAATTCTACATAGATAATGAAAAAAATCACCTCCTTGTAGAGTTTGCAGAAATATTAGAGCGGTGTTTAGAAATAAGTATATGTTCAGTAAGTGAACTCTTAAACGTTGTTACGCCTTTATTCACATACCCCTCGACTCGGGTCAATCAGGGGCCATTTCTTCAAAATTGTATATAGTCATCTGCAGACAGGTATATATATATATATATATATATATATGTATGTGTGTGTGTGTGTGTGTGTGTGTGTGTATGTCTACATGGTATACCACACGCTAAAATCTGCCTCTTTCTACCGCAATCGGATGTCTAATCGTACTGATGAGCTGTGATACAGCAAAACAGATCTGTCTGCGGATGACTATATATATATATATGTCTGCAGATGACCATTTACGCTCTCACACCCTGATTGAGCACTCTGGAAGAATGGTAAACTTTGAAAAACAATAGCTACTCTAGCATCTACGCATCGTTCATTCAGCAATGAATTAGAACACTCTCAGCTGTTGGGCGTGTATGATGATAATATACACTCTAAAATGTCTGTCTACTTCTACCGAGCGCTCATAGCCCAGAGTTAGAATCGCCGACTGACGCCAATTCGGCTGGGTTTCAATCCTGGGTAAAAAGCAATTGGATGTCTAACCGTACTGAAGAGCTATGATACAGCGAAACAGATCTGTCTGCGGATGATTATATATATATATATATATATATATAGAGAGAGAGAGAGAGTAGAGAGGGAGAGAGAGAGAGAAAACGTGGCCGAGCGGTTAGTGCATTTGCTTTCATGTAATGCTTTATTTGTGAGGAATGTATATTCTTGATGTTATCGGCCTGAAATTGACAATTTCAGCCGGTGGCACTAGGAAAGTGACTGAAAAACTATCAACGAAGTTATCCAAAGTCTTGTGCGCAAAATTGCGTAGATAGACCTGATCAAAAACCGACAAAAGTCATCGTTACCCAGAGTTTGAACGTTCTAGACTTCGAAAGTTTGATTACACTAGATTATGATCTCTTTACGAGAAACTGCAAATAATACTTACTCAGCTTAATTGCAGTATAAACGACGGGTTAAGAGTAGTCGTCCGTAATAGGGATTTACTAGCCACCGTGGCAGGTGAGGGTGCTTCTAATCCAGTAATAGCCAACAGTAAAGTGTTTGCTGCCATGTCGTATTTTGGCATTATCGGCTATTATCTTTCTTAGGTTGATAGATATAGTTCAGCTGTTCGTGATGGGCTGGTCGATCGTGTTTAATGACAAATCCCAAATTTGCTGGTGGATTAATATATACAGAAGCTGTAATGATCAACAAGCTTGTCTTGCTTGAACAATTACGGCTGGGTAGTGAGTTACCGCAGAAAGTAATGGCAACCTACTGCGGGATAATCTTCTGTCCAGTCAGTCATGTCTCTTTCGAGACATGTTCGCCCAAGTGTGTATCACATATGGCACTTAACTGATTGGGAAAGAGAGAGTTCGAGCCCAACTGGGTGGCCCATACTATCGGTCTTGTGCTGTAACACTATTTTTGCATGAGGAAAAATATAACACTCTTCTAGCACGATGGAGCGAAAGAAAATATTATTAGTTGTATTATTAATTGTGCAGATTAATTGTCCCAATATGAGCAGAGAGAAAAATAAACCTAATAGATAATAAAATTGTTTATTCAGTTGCAATATGAACGCAGTTAAAGTATTGCAAAATGAAATATTGAAAACTAGCTGAGTATAGAGTGAATTAAAAACATTGCAAGTGTAGGCAGCAGGTCAGACGAGGTCATCGCATCAGCCGGCTATTATTTGATAAAGCGAAAACAACGTACCATTGAAAGCACTGAGCCTTACAGCTGGTAAAAGTGGAAAGCAAACCGTAGCCAAAACATTGTTTGGATTATTGAAAAGAGATTCTCACAAATCTTTGATGATGCCAAAAAGGTTGAATCCTGAAATTCTCAATTTTCCTGTGAACAGATTTAAAATCTGAAAAATAAATGAGGTAATTAGTTGAATCAAGGTAAGAAGACGGAAAGAAGTGATATCACCAGAAATATTGCTGTTTCATTGGTTAAACCAAAAGAAGGAAGTAACTCCGCCTCAAAGTGCAAAGGCGGAAGTGATTTCATTGGCTAAAGATTTGATTTGCATGGACACCCGGCGTCCGTAATGCCTCTCCCAAGAGAATTTGGGACAGGTATAAAACTAGAGCCCCTGACGACCAAAGTCAGTTGCAGTTGGAGTTGGAGCTTCAGTCGGGTTGAGTTCAGTTCGAGTCAAGACGAGACCAGTCGAGATGTAACGACAAGGTAGTGACAGTTCCCAACTGGGGAGCCACGACCGTAAAAATAGAGACTGTCGCCTCTCATAGAGTTCCTGGCTGAAGATGTAAACAAACAGAGAGAGCCAAGAAAGAGTCCCGAAGTCTAAGCAACCAAAAAGACTTACAATTATTCCCCGAATTTATTTTGATAGCATATGCAGTTTAGAAGAAACCACCATTTTCTCCGTCTTCAATAATTTCTCCAAAACGTAAAAAATGTACTTATTCCACAAACACGTTTCCCTTGAATGATGTTAACAGGTGAGAGTTTGGTTACATTCTGAGTATAACAATAAACTACATTTAGCAGCAATGCCTTTCATTGCGATATTGGCAGCATTTAGAAGCACAAGACCACATCCTAATTTGTGTTGTTCATAGATCCACCCTCACCTGGGGTTGTAACACTTGTTATGGTGATGGCTACGTTCGTACCCGACTCGTCAAGCTATCCTCTACCGTTTATAAGAACCAGATCAGGCCGAAAATGGAGTAGTGTTGCCATATTTGAGCAGAAGCTGCACACACCTCACTTTGCAGACTTTCAGTCAGTCAGTTAAGTGCCTTACATGATACACGCTTTGGGCGATCATGTCTCCAAAGAGACATGACTGACTTGGTAGAAGATTATCCTACAGCAGGTTGTCATTGCTTTCTGTGGTAGACTGGTTGCCAGCTAAGGCTATAGAACCCAATCTGTCCTTTTATTTAACCCATAACTGGAAGGAAGAGACGGATTAATACCTTTCCCAAGGGTATTTGCGCGTAAGTGAATGCAACGAATTCAACTGGAATTCGAACTCGGCTCCCCGATCTTTCGTTCCAAGTCGATATCCACTGCACCACAACGCACTTTACATACACTTTACATTGCAGGCTTTACATACCTCAAATGTTCTTGTAGGTGACGAGTTATTTCTCACCCTCCAACGTGTGTCGCACAGGCGAGATATGGCAAGCCTCTCCCTACTCTGTTCTTACTTTCATGGAAAGTTCACGGACGAACCAATTCCCTTAGTCTCGCCAATTCCTACTTTCACGGGTAGCAGCCGCCATACTACTTATATTGTAGGAAACCACCCACAATCCCATAGGTGATCGGTTAGTTCCACGCACGAACAGATTCTTCCCGCGAACCGCTACTCTGTGGAAACGACTCCCTAGAGGATGTTTTCCCTAAAAAATCTTAGCCTCTTTAAGTCTAGGGTTAACTTATATCTTCCTCTCCCATTCGTATAAACCACCTCTTAACGTAACCCCCTATTGTGAGTGACCCCCGGGTATTGTACAGACTAAACCTTACGGTAAAAAAGGAATGGACCGAGATATACAAATATTCTAAGTTTTATGTAAACAGTTTTCTTTTAACGGTGTTAGGTAGACAAATAGACAATAAATTTTCGGCTCTCTGTAACGCTCCAGTAAGTACCCGACTCCTCATGCTATCCTCTACCGTTTATAAGAACTAGATCACGCCGAAAATGGAGTAGTGTTGCCATATTTGAGCAGAACCTGCCCAGTCCTCACTTTCCAGTTTTTAAAGAGTTCAAAAGCTTATCCGAGTCCTGGTTGAAGAAGAAATATTTTCCATTCCAACCTCGCTCTCTCACAGGCGGTATATAGCGAGCCTTTTACTGTTCTACTACTACTTCCATGGAAAGTGCTAGCACGAACTACGTTCCTTGGTTTCGCAAGTTCTTTCACGGCTAGGACCCGCTATTGTAGCAAATAAGCCATATTCCCTCCGTATTCCAATGGTTAGAGTTAAGTTTCACAGGAACAGCTTCTTATCACGAATCACTGCTCTGTGAAACAGACTCTCGAGAGGATGCTTCCGTGATCACTAAAATCTGAACCTAGTCAAGTCTAGAGTTAACCATTATCATCTTCTCTTAACTACCACTTAACGTAACCCACAACCTTGTGTAGCCCTGAAGTCTTGTACAGAGTGGATCTAACTCTAAAAAAAAGTCAGAAGGCTATAATCATATTTTACGTGTGTACACTATTGCTGTTGCGTTAAATTTCTACTTTGTTACTGTCTTTCAGTTGCTTTGCCATTGTTCATTTCTTGTACTGTTTTACTCTGTTTTTATTTTCATTACTAGCCCGGCGTTGCTCGGGTGTAATGAAAGCTTTAAAACTAATCCATGGTCCCGGAGCTCAGACACATTGGACATTGGCACGAAAGACTAAAAAGCAATAGTTGTTTCCAGTTAAAGCGAAACCGTAGACTGAAAGAAAGATGAATGGATGTAAGTCAAATTTTGATCTCCTGGTATCGTTATCAAATAAGCTTATTTGGTCGTAAACTGAATTTTGAAGTCCTCTGAGTAAATGGTATCATGACTGAGACTAAGAACTACAATTATACCTACTTAGAGCCAAACCCGAAGCAAAAACTAAAATAAAAGGGCTGAAAAAAATACAGACAGATAAACAGGCAGATAAACAGACACAACACAAACATCTTGCCTTTTATATATATATATATATATATATATATATATATATATATATATATATTATCGATTTTCTGCACTATTGTAAGAACTGCAACCTTGAAACTTTTGAATATCGTTTCTTATGTCTTTGTCTATGAGTGTATCAAATTTGATTAAAATCGGACCACTCTTTCTATAACCTGATTTTTTCGATTATCGATTTTCGATATTTATCGGGGGTACCTCGACACAAAACCTAGCTAAGAACACTCGCAGACGCTTATAGTACAACTGTGTAAATTTCAAGAAAAATTCCGTTTCGGAGTCTATAGGTAACGCGCGTGCGCACACACACACACACACACACACACACACACACACACACACACAGAGACAATGTTCCATTTATAAATAAGTTTAGATTATTGTTCTTGAAAATTTTGACAATTTCACTTAGAAATATCCGTTTCATCCAACATACATGCGCAATATCAGTATCTACAACACTGGTTAACACGATCTTTGGTGCAAACAAAACGTTTTTTAGCTAATTTGATAGTGCTGATTCCGAAAACGGCCTTAGATTTTTATGTTTAGCTACTGATTTTACTCTAGTGAAACTGCTCATTTTTGGAAAAAGATCAATTTACCATCTTGGTTGATCGAAAGATTCAGTTAATAAAGATCGTAGAACCCATCAATTTTTAAGTAGGCCGATTTCAGCCACCTGAAATAAAGTATTTTTATCAGAAAAAAGTGTTTTTGAGTCAAAAATTTTAAAATAGAAGTATCAAATTTTTCCAATTTATCTTCAATATTTAAATTAACTGATAAACTTTATCAGCAATACACTTTATCACTAATATGCTAATATAAGTATTAATGTTCATTTTTTACATCTAAATAAATTTCCGGATAACTGTGGCGACGTGAGTAATGATCAAGGAGAACGATTCCATCAGGGTATCAAAACAATGGAAGAGCGCTACCAGGGACAGAAGGACAAACGAATGATAGCTGATTACTGCTGGATATCAATAACATACATACAGAAAGCAAATAAAAAATACTTTTTTTTTTACTAAAATTGAGGTATTTCTGTATAGCAAAATGGTAGTTAACCAAGAAAAATAAATTCATTTTCAGATTCAGCGACATAAAATTAACTAAAAGAGATGTTTGGTGTCTAGACACCATTTCATTTTTTTTTTTTTTTGACCACTGGAATCACACTCTGTAACTTCCTGCGTACTAGTGGCATTCTCGCCTTGCTAAGGTAAAGTGATATATATATATATATGTATATATAGTCATCCGCAACAGTCCTGTTTCGTTGTATCACAGCTGATCAGTACGGTTAGACATCCGATTGCTTCTAGTCAGGATTAAAACCCGACCGAATTGGCATCAGTTGGCGATTCTTCCTCTAAGTTCTGGGAGCTCGGTGGAAGAAAGCGGATTTTAGCTTTTTATATACGGAATGTAAACGCACACCAGTAGCCGAGAGTGTTCAAATTCATTACTGAATGAACATTGCGTAAATGCGTAAGTAGCTACTGTTTATTTTTCCACAATGCTCAATCGGCGTGCGACAGTGTAAATAGTTATCCACAGACAGTCCTGCTTTGCTATATCACACACACACACACACACACACACACACACACACACACACACATATATATATATATATATATATTTCACTTTTTATATTTTCATTTGTTTGGACATGAGTTATTTATTTATTCTGAAACTTTGCTCCATCAAATGAGCCTTGTGGTACATCAAATGTGCCTTTTTTATTTTTTAATCCATGCTTCTTCAGTACGGAATAGTACGGATTTTCGGTAATGTAGTATTATATTTATATGTGTGGATGGTGTATCTATGAACCGTTTAGCGAAATTTAAAGATTTTATCAACCATTTCTCAGATATTATACATTGTAAATGATATTAATGAGATAAAGTACATAGACAACCACAGATTATACAGAAATTACGGATTAATAAGTGTACCCTGAAAACATTAAAAAGATCAGTCGGTTAAAAAGAGTTATACTGTGAAAACATTGACTGTCATGAAAACTAATCGACTGTGTGATCGATTCGTTTTTATGGCTTATCGACACTTTGCATGTTATTTAAAACCAAAAGACGTTTTAGATATTAAGGAATTTTTTAGATAATAATTGTTTAGTGAAACAGGTCTTATTAATTAACACGTAGCTGAGGAAGAAGATTTAGATTCATGCCTTTCCCAAGAGTATTTGGGCGGAATTGAATATGACGAACACAACGGAAATTAGAATTCGGCTCTCTGAGTAAAAGTTCCGAGCCATTATTCATTACACCAGTATTTGGTATTTACATGCGGTTACCCATCTACTGACCAGGCTCGACGTTACTTTGGTGATTGTGCAAAAATCAGTTTTTCAATGCGATATGGCCGTAATCCTTAAAATCTGACACAGAACACTCGGGATTTTTCTTCGTTACAATGGCTTCCCTTGGGGAAACTTGAAGATTTCTAAAATAAACGATTTTTATAGGTTAGCTTACTATCTTTTCTCTTAATTGCTTTTCGCTTTTTTTAAAAAAAAAACAACTACAAATTCAGTTTAAATTTAAGTGTCGGGTGATTTCAGAAATAAGGCAATCATGACCCTCTAATGCTTCCATTTCTTCGTTACCGTTGAATTATTTTTCTTTCAAAATCGTTTACGTTGCTTTTTCTACTGTTTTAAATCCAGAGTTGACCTTCCATTCTCATAGTTGTCTTTCTTTTAGCCAAGTCCAGAAAGTTCAGTCTATTCTGGAGTAGCTGAAGGAGCGTGCAACACTAATGGTTTTATGAGAGGTACCCGAAATAGCTACGAAACTTACCCAAGTCTGGAACAAGGGAAAATAATAAGGTTTCAGCTGATAATATAAAAGATAGACGCGTGAATAAAAAAAATATTGGTCAGGCTTATACCAAAGTCTGTACCTATTCACCCAGTATGAGATGCCAAAGGAACACAAAGAAAACAAACTTTCTTTGTCCCCATTTCTTATATAAAATTAATCACATTAAATAGCTACAAAGTATTGTCATAAAGCAATGTTTAATAAGTTAGTATTTTTCTCGAAACTGCACTTAAAAAATTAATCAGGCCGCCTGCCGCATAATTTTGATTAATACCGTCAGTCAGTTAAGTGCCATACGTGAAACACGCTTTGGGAGATCATGTCTCCAAAGAGACATGACTGACTGAGCAGAAGATTATCCCGCAGTAGGTTGCCATTGCTTTCTGCGGTAGACTGGTTGCCGACCAAGGCTATAGAACCCAATCTGTCCTGTTATTAACCCCTAACTGGAGGGAAGAGACGGATTAATACCTTTCCCAAGAGTATTTGCGCGTAAGTGAATGCAATGAATTCAACCGGAATTCGAACTCGGCTCCCCGATTTCTAGTTCCGAGCTGATATTCACTGCACAACAACGCACATCCTTTTTCTCTACAGCAACTCAAACCCTCTCTACAGCAACTGTAGTCTTGCGGAATAATTGAAATGAAGTCGTCTCTTTGGTTCTTTTCTTCTCTGGTGCAGTATTGTTACTACCACTTCGCTTCCTTTTAGAATGCAGGTCCTTCAAGGTTCTTCACTTTCTATTATGCATGGCTTTTGGCAGTTTTTGTCACCTCGCTAAGACCCCTGTCCGCCATCTTTTCACACAAGCTCGTCAGGTAATTAGCTTGCTACCTTCCTCTATCTTTCTTCCCTCCAATATACCCCGTGAGGGTTGTGCTTTCCAAACTATGCTCATTTTGTTCAAGGAATTTCAGCTGCCTTTTCCTGATTTTCAGTAGCAACGTTCTTTCTGTTGACATTTTCTTTAAAACTTATTTGTTGTTTACCCGCTAAGTCCATGAAATTTTCAGTAATCTTTAACATAAACACGTTTCAGCTGCTTCTTATTCTTCCTCGTCCTTAGGTAAATTCTGCAACATTCACTGTCATATAAGTGGATGGATACCGCATAGTAACCCAGCACTTTTCTTTGCTTCTAACGATTTTTTTCCGTTTTTCAGCACCTGGAATACCTCTTCCGCTAGTCCAATGCGTGTTCGGATGTCGATGTTGTATTTTCCATCCTCTGTTAAAACGATTCCCAGATATTTTAACTTCTGCAGTGGATATCGGCTTGGAACGAGAAACCGGGGAGCCGAGTTTGAATTCCAGTTAAATCTATTGCATTCACTTACGCGCAAATACCCTTGGGCATCTTGACTTCAGTCAGTTTCTCAGCAACATCACGTGACATATCTCAGTTTTTTCCACAGATATTTTCATGGCAACTGCGCTGACGGGCTTTTTTCCCTGGTGCCCCGAATTCATGAATTTAAGCGTGCTATGTGCGTTGTGGTATAGTGGATATCGGCTCAGAACGAGAAACCGGGGAGCCGGGTTCGAATTCCAGTTGAATCTATTGCATTCACTTACGCGCAAATACCCTTGGGAAAGGTATTAATCCGTCTCTTCCTTCCAGTTATGGGTTAAATAGCATGACAGATTGGGTTCTATAGCCTTGGTCGGCAACCAGTCTACCGCAGAAAGCAATGGCAACCTACTGCGGGATAATCTTCTACCAAGTCAGTCATGTCTCTTTCGAGGCATGATCGCCCAAGTGTGTATCACGTATGGCACTTAACTGACTGACCTGTATGGTGTTTATAACTCCAATTCATAAAACGCATCTTGGAGTTTTTATCTTTCTGGGGGCCATTCTTTCTGTCTCCTAGCAGTTGATGGTTAGTCCTTATTCTACCACGTTCGTTTAATATATAACCAAGTCGTATTGAATGTAAACTGAAAATAACTTGTTAACTATAGCTATATGTTAAAAACAACTTAACAATGTAATATGTTACTTTCTTTCTTCTTGCAGTCATGGCTCTTCCCTTTTCTCACTTTTTCTTTATCACCCGCATATATCCAAGACTCATTGCTTGGAAGCTGAAAATAACTTGTAAACCATAGGTATATGGCACAGACCACTTAACAATGTAATTGATTACATTCTCTCTCCTTGCAGTTGGTTAGTCCTTTTTCTTGATTTTCTTCTAAGTGTGCTCCCTACGAACACCAATGCTTTTTGTAATACTGGACATTAATTAAAACCCTTGAGTCAAAGTCTGATTGAACCGACACTCGGATACTAAGAGCTAAACTTAATATTTCTTGGGAACAACAACCAGCAAAATCACAGCTCTATGCACCCATCCCTGATATTTCTACATTCTTACACGAACACAGAATGCGTTTTACCAGAATTTCTGGTTTTGCAAGTAAGCAAAACCAGAAATTGCATGTGATCTACTGCGTCGGACACTTAGCCATGGCACAAGATGGGGTGGTTACCCAAATAATCGCCTCCAGTGACCATCTGTGTTCCCATACACCCAAATAACTTTCTGACTTTCAAGCAAGATCGTTATGGTTGGCGTGATAGACTGATGAATGTCCGAGCTAGCTCGACCGAATGATATAAAGACGCCAAGCGTCTACTAGTCATTATATTAATCGTTCCCGAATGCCAATATATCGCTGATCAGACACTATGTAAGGCTCTGAGATGTTCTCCAGTCACGATTGTTATATAACCACTTCGACGGGTATATACTCTATATATATATATATATATATATATATATATATATATATATATACGGGTATATAGTCATATACCCGTATATATACGAGTATATGACTGCGATGACGACGCCGAGAATAATAATTCAACCACTTTAAAGGGGGAACAAATGGTCCCTGGTGTATACTACTTCGACGAAAACAATCAGGAACTCATTCGAGAAATAAACCGTTTCTTCTTCTTCTTCTTCTTCTTCTTCTTCTTCTTCTTCTTCTTCTTCTTCTTCTTCTTCGTCGTCGTCGTCGTCGTCGAAAATAATGTTGAATCCCATTCGGTGTCTCTCATGATGACGGATCAAAAGCTTGGTAACAATTCAGGGAATAAGCTTCTGTCAATTCAGCGACTTCCACGATCGTCCTGTTTCTACTCTTATAAATGTTTTTTTTTTCCTTTGCTCATACACGCCGATACACAACTTCTTAAAAATTCGGCTTGGACCGAATTATGATTACCTTCTACACATAAGATATATCAAAATATACTGCAATTAAAATGACTGTGTTTTTCTCCCTACTGATAAAATCGACAGACAGCATAATAAATTAAAATATTCATACTTTCATTTTAATCTTTTTGACAAAGCGGTAACTTTGGCCGTGGAGTGAGAGATTTAGTCAGGCTCTCAGCACACACGCATACGAGTCAGCACACCCGCATGGCGGGTTGCTGTTTTCAACTCTCGACTAAAAAACTCAAACTGCAAAACTAAAATGAACTATGACAGCTGACATCACTTAAAATTTGTCCCTATTGACAACTTTAGCTTCCGATGCATTCTGTCTCGTGCTGACCTATTCGTTTGACCCCGCTACTCAAAACAAATTTCTAGCTCGATATCTGTGTCGGCTAATGCAAAATACACTTCTAGGCAAAATTCTATTATTTTCACTGGCAATCATGAATGACCTCCACAGCATTATTTCACACCGACCAAGGCATTATACAACAAGATGAGGGGCTACTCTCTCAATGAATCTCATTATTTTGAACGTCTACGAGCATTCAACTTTCCCCCGAACTGAAGATAGAATTCATATATACGATCCATTGCTAAAGGTACAGTAAAAAGTTTCGGCCCTTTGTAGCGTTTTCCAAAAAGTATGTAACTTTTGCCATGCTTCATCGTCACAGATTAGACCAAACATAGAATATTGCTACCAAAACGGAACTGAAGCTACCCAATCATCCATTTGCATCTTTTATAGAATTCAATCGTTTATGCTGCATTGTGCGCAAATGAAACATTGCATGGCGATCGCAAATCTATCGCTTTTTCGAAGGTAAATGTTCAGACTAGCTTCAACCCTTCATTCCAGCAGTCCAGACACGCCATGCTACATTTCCGGTCTAACCACCCTAATTCCCCCGACTTCAAATTGTAAGGTAGGTGTTCCATTCAGACAGCTTTTTCCCTATGACCTTTTGCTTTGTTAAATGTGGATACTTTCCTCAGTGCTACAATCCTAACAAGCCAGGAGTCAACCATTCACTATGCTTCATATATTCATTATTCTCACTTCTTACTTTCTAGTTACATTCATATCAATCACCCTATTTAGTAAACTCTACTTTGAGTGGCTCTTGAGATTTATTTCAGGTGAACATTAGTAAACAAAACAATCTTTTTTTTTTGTTTTATTTGTTGCTGATTCACAATGTTACGAAAATTGTATAAATTTCAATATTTATATTTTGGAAAAAGAATTTGTCATTTCCAAACGTTGTTCAGTTTAGCACCATTTCTCGACCGATGCATACTCGGCTTTCCTCGGAACGCGTCCACTCGGAAGTCATTCTATCAATAATTCTGGATGTCGGTCTCGACAGATCAGTTCTATGTATAACAATAAACTGCATTTACCAGCAAGGCTTCTGATCAAGAGATTTCGCGGAATGTGGAACCACCTCCGAATAGCAGTTGCTGCCTGGTTCACCCTGCACCTGTTAGGGTCCCAGCTATAAGCAAATAGTTAACAACCCAAAGAAAAATGTTATGAAACTATAATATACATTTTTATAGCAAAAATACCAGCAATGAATGTTTTATATCAATAAAAGGCCGATAATACATGACCAGCAATACATTTTATCTGTAGTTGAAGACATACAATTGCTTTTAAAATATATTTAGTTAAAGACATAAAAGTTTTCAGAATATTTAGATTTCGATATTACATTACCCATAGAGGTGTTGATATGTCGCTAAACAAAATCGACCAAGAAACCAACATGAACTTTCATGGCGTTAATCCACATAATATCTTACAATTTCTTGATTCAAACTGGATATCAAAATATAACTTAGAGACTACTGCATAAGAAACGCATCATCTACCATGTATTACTTGTGAAAGCAGAATAACATAATTTTATTGTTTGAAGTTCCCAAGAAAATTAGGAAACTGATATGCCGTTAAACAAAGAAATCAAAATCAACATTTATCACTAGTATCTCACCATCATGTAGGAAGTATTTCTGCCTCACCCTGCCTATGGTTTTAGAGTGTGTGGCACTTCACAAGCTACTTTTTTGCTTCTTCAGAAATAGATCTGTAAAAAGCAAATGCTTCATTGAGGACCTCGCTGCTATGGGTTCAAAAGCAGGCTAGACGGCGATTTCTAGACTTGGTTAGCAGATAATTTACGAGAACTGTGACACCATATTTAAAAACCGTGGATAGGCCAACAAGAAAAATGTATGTTTCTTAAGAAATAAATACAGTTCTTAGACTTTTGGAGAGTTATGACCTACTTCCAAGGAACTTTAAAAAAGAATATAAAACGCGCATAACTCGTATTCGTCTACAAATGCTTGTCTACGTAGAAAAGCTGAGTATCATCTACCATGTATTTTATTGTGAAAGCAGAATAATATATATTTATTTCAAAGCTCCCAAAGAAATAAAATTTCGACATTAAATGATTCATACACCGCTAAAAAATTAATCTGTTGAAAGTATTCAAGTGTTGTGGTTTTTGCAATTTGTTTTTTGTTTTTTGTTTGTTTGGTTTTTTTTGTTTGTTTGTTTTGTTTGTTTGTTTTTTTTTTTGTTTTTTGTTTGTTTTTTGTTCATGATGGTTGAAGAAGAATGGTACTCGCCAAGACCTACATGTTTCATTCGCTTAAAGTCATTTTAGACATTGATCTGAGAAAATCATTATTTACAGCTGACAGTTTATATATATATATATATATATATAACCCTTTGTTGCATATTGGTTACAATTGTAACCATTCTCTAACCTTTCTTGCATATTGGTTAACGAATGTTGCGCCGTTTGTGACATATATAAGTAAATCTCGATCTAACAAATTTCGGCATTCTTCTTCTATGTGCCTTGTCCTTTCAAGACGTAGGCGATCATGGTTTTCCACGTCTCCCTATTCCTGGTGGCTCTTAGCACGCTTTCTCCTGTAACACCACGCAACCCTCGTTCTGTCATCCACCTGCTCAGGCCCTTCAAATATGTTATCCGCTACTTTCCTTTGTCTCTTTTACCATCTATCTGGCCTGTTAGTATCAGGATCTTCAAGCCCTCCTTCCTCATTGCCTGTCCCAGGAAATTTCATTGTCTTTTCCTGATGCTCATTAATGACCCATATGCTATTAAACAAAAAATTTGTTTAAAGTACTCATGTATTGTGATTTTTGTAATTCGTAAAGAAAAGAGGATCAAAATCAAGAAAGTATAGAGGAACGATATCAAGAGAAGAGGAAATAACACTGGTTAGAAAAGGGGAAATAACTCTGGTAAGAAAAGAGGAAATATCTCAAAAAAGTGGAACGAAATCATGAAAATGTGGAACAGAAAATATTTCCATTTCTGTTTCTTGACTTGGTACCTATCTACTTTCGTGACTTGGTACCTGTTTTATTTCTTGACTTTGTCCCTCTTATTTTCTTTCTTTTTTTTCCTTTTTTTTTTTTTTTGACTCTCTTCATCTCTTCTTTGTGGACTCAGTTGAAGCCGAATATGAAAGAAAATGCGTTAAATAAACTATCACCAGATTCATGAAGATCGATATTTTTTTCGGTTAAACTATAACCAACATTTGCAATATTGACCCGAACATCTCGAAGAATAATTTCTGATTTCTTCTGTCTTCTTATATCACAAAGAAGCTCTGTTATTGTAAAATGTCGATCAAAATCTTTTAGGAACTGTGATGAAAATTATAAAATAACTCTTTAATCTTTCTCTTACTTTCCGCGACTGAATGATTTCCCTTTGTTTTTGTCTTTCTCTCTCTACGATGTAGTCGGCCATTTTCTTGTAAAGGTTCGCTGTCAGGGTAGATTTTTTAGTTGAATAAAGCTTTACTCAAGCTATTCTGACTAAGCCTTCCATCCCTCTCACTTGGACCCTTTTCATAAAAGGAACAAAAAAAAATATTTGAGAAAAGATGGAAGATTATTTACTCATCGTCTTTTTATTTATTTATTTACTCTTTAATCTATTTATTTTGATTATCTGTAAGAGAGCAAATGTCGGTTCATGCCATGCAAAAAGTGAATAAAAACTATAATGCAGTCATATAAGAATGATGGGTAAAAAAAAAGACTGAATTTGTATTACTTTTATTTTCTTATCTTATTTTCCTTTCCCATTTATTTATCATCTACTGTTTACGTTTTCCTTTGTCTCTGGCGAAACGTTTTCTGCGTTGAAACTTTAATCTCAGACATTGGACTTATAATGGAAGGCGAACGCGAATACTAATATGATTTCCATTTCGTTTCAAATGACGTAGCAAAATTGTGGACAAGCTTTTGCACGAAGATTGATTTCGCCATCCTCGCACAGAAGATAGATTGAAAAATTTGCATTTTACATTCTCAAATTACTTGATGGCAATCTTGTTGATATCACAAAAAAATCAGGGCAAAAGATAGAACTACATTACGACAAAATCGTACATGTATGATCCACTCTGTCTCTCAGGTAATCAAATCAAATACTATATTCACTGATTATCATGATATTAATATTATCTCAACTTGTTCGTTTTTCTTCTCTTTTTTCCTACTTTTTTTTTTTTTACTTTGTTCCATTTGTCATTCTTAACTTCGTTACTCTTTTCATTCTTGACTTCGTTCTTTTTTCTCGTAACATTTTTATACTTCTCATTCTTTGCTTCGTCCATTTTTTTTTTTTGTCTTGACTTCGTTCCCCATTTTTTACGACTTTGTTCCACTTTTTTCATGACATCGGTAAACTTTTCTTTCTCTTTCCTTTCCTGAATTTCTTTATTTCTTTTTTCTTTCCAGAATTATTTCCTCTTTTCTTTCTTGATACCGTTTCTCTATACTTTCTTGACTTTGCTTTTTATTCTTTGACTTTCTCTTTTCGGTAAATTTTCGTTGTATGTCCCGACGCTTTTCCCCTTCAAATTTATCCAAAATAGCATTATCTCTGTGTAAATGTATATGCTGAATTCAAATCAACTGTTAGTTATTGAAGTAACTTACCTTTTTTATCTAAATGTCCATAAAAAACGAACTATATCTTGCAGTTTTACTCTCCCGTAACTCTGACGAAGTCATGTAATTAACTGCAGAATGACGTACTGCGTAATGCATCGAATTTTGGCAGATTTTCGGTCGATTTTTCTTAATTTACTGATACTTCCGGCCACGTACTTCCGGTAATGAAAGTAATGCGCTATTGTATTTTTACGCTTAATAGTTTCATTACAGGAAATACATCGCCGGAAGTTTCAGTAAAGGAAGAAAATCGACCAAAATTCGACCAAAATTCGAACGTTCGAAGAACGTCATTCTGCAGTTCATTACATTACTTCGTGAGATTTACTGTAGAGAAAAAGTCCGAGATATAGTTCGTTTTTTTATGGACTTTCAAAGCAAAAAATGTAAGTTTCTTCAATAACTAATTGTTGATTTGACTTCAGCATATACATTTGTACAGAAATAATGCTATTTTGAATACATTTGAAGGGGGAAAGCCGTCGGCACCTAAAACGAACATTTACCCTCTTTTCTTTCTTGACTGTGTTCCTTTTTTGTTCTTGATTTGTTTCACTGTTTTTCTTGACTTTGTTCTTATTGTCTTTCTTGAGTTGGTTTCTCTATTGTCTTTCTTCACTTTTCCATCTTTTTTTTTTTGACTTTGTTCTTTCTTTTCTTTCTTGACATTTCCCTTTCTTCTTTCTTGACTTTGTACTTCTAGAATATCGAAGTAAGCGGTGTGTCATACATGAAACATGTGCGCCAAAAAATAAAGTGAAGAAGAAAAAAATGATTACTCCTGTTACGCATTCGGACAACTACATTTTTATAACGACTGTCCATACAAAAATGAAGAATGTTTTCGTTGTAAAAGAAAAGGACATAAGAAAACTCACAGTAAGAAAAAAAGATAATAACAACGGGAGAATAATTATGTTAAACTTACTAACGCAGAGGAATTTGCCTGTCGGAATATAAAAATTGTGCAGGTAAACATCCTTAAGAAAATATTAAATTACAATTGGATAGCGGATTCGACTTATGTATAACTAGCAGTATAGCCCGGCGTTGCTCGGGTGTAATGAAAGCTTTAAAACTAAAAGTCTTTCGTGCCAACGTCCAAAGAGTCTGAGCTCCAGGACCATGGATTAGTTTTAAAGTTTCATTACACCCGAGCAACGCCGGGCTATACTGCTAGTTATACATAAGTCGAATCTGCTATCCAATTGTATATATATATAGATATTATCGATTTTCTGCACTATTGTAAGAACTGAAACCTTGAAACTTCTGAATATCGTTTCTTATGTCTTTGTCTATGAGTGTATCAAATTTGATTAAAATCGGACCACTCCGTCTATAACCCGATTTTTTCGATTATCGATTTTTGATATTTATCGGGGGTACCTCGACACAAAATCTAGCTAAGAACACTCGCAGGCGCTTGTAGTACAACTGTGTAAATTTTCAAAAAAATCGGTTCAGCCGTTTCGGAGTCTATAGGTAACGGACACACACACACACACACACACACACACACACACACACACACACACACACACACACGCACAGACAGACAAAGTTTCATTTATAAATAAGTTTAGATAGATAAATATATATAAAAGGAGGAAAATTGGAAAACTAACGTTAATGGTTACCAAGAAAATCTCTCGTACTCTTACAAGATAGAAAACAAAATTCAAAAAGGCATTTATAAAAAAAAACAAAAAAAAACGTTGAAATTAAAACTGTTTGTAATGAAAAATACAAATAAACTTTTTGGGACGGATTGGATGGCGTAGTTTAAGTTATGGCACAGTCCGATCATTTTGTTTTGCCAAAAAATTATAAGTTTTACCAACGAAGCAGAACGTTTAAAGAAAGAATTGAAAAATCCGTTTAAGAGGAGCTCAGGGAGCTAAGCTCATCGGAGCAGAAGCCGTGAAAGTATTTGAAGAGGAGACAGAGGGAAGCCACACTTCGCCGATGAGAGAATGACTGGAGTCGAGCGGCCAGGTCGAGATCGACTACATTGCAGATTCTCCTTTGAATATTGTCAAGAACCCCAAGATGAATAGCAGTGGCGCCCGACCAGATATGACAACAGTTCTCAATGCACGGGCGGATGGTGTATATGTATATGTGCATGAAGGATCCAGACGAGAAAACTTCTTAGCCCGACAGAGGGAACGAGCTTCTTAGCAGTAGATTTAGCTATTAATTCAATGTAGTTGTTCCACTTGAAATCACCTGAGAGAGTGAGGCCAAAGAGGCGCAGTGTATTGCTTTCAAATTAACGTGTTCCATGCTGATGGAGACTAGGAAAGATTGTCTATGGTAGTTAAAGCATAGCAGCTCCGTTTTGGAAACATTAAAATTTACGGGCCATTTTTTACCTCAGTCCAGAACTGACTGAAGGTTTTTTTTCTAGAGCAGCACCAATGGTTTGTTTTGTCAGCATCGGCAGATTTCTTAACGAGGCTGAAGTAAAAGGTAGTGTCTTCAGCGTAGATGCCTACTTGGGATCTGATTACATCGGAGAGATTGTTGATGAAAATAAAAAAAAACCGTAGGACCTAGGATAGTGCTATGAGGGACACCCGCGTTTGTATGATAGAATCTGGAAACATGTTCGTTCAATACGATCTTCATTACGCGATCTGATAGAAATGATTTGATTGTCAAACAAGCGTCAAGATATACCGTAGCCCTGTAGCTTGAGCAGAAGGCCAACGTGTCCGACTCTGTGAAGTGCTTTAGACATATCCAGGGCAAAAGCTCCATCTTCGCCGCTCTTATTGAGAACCTGGTATATGTACTCTGTGATGGTCGTTAGCCTGTCAGCGTTAGACATGGCGAAGCGGAAGCCATACTGTCTATCGGAGAATAGGCAGTGGGCTATGAAACATTGAACCATTTCAGTACCAACGATGGCCTCAAACACTTTGCCAAAAATCGGTATGATGCAGATAGGGCGATAATTGGAGGGGTCCAATGTTTCTCCAGAGTTCTTGAAAACAGAAACCACAGAAGAGGACTTCCAGCAGACAAGAATGCAAGAAGCAGAGAGACTAGTTATAGAGTTTGGAAAGAACAGAGAAGAGTTCAAGGGCACATTTCTTGAAAACAATGACTGGGATTCTGTCATCTCCTCTCGCCTTATGGAGGTCAAACTTTGAAATTTTGTTAGAGACTAGCGAAGGAGTAATGTAAACGTCGCTCAGTTGAGCCTCAATTCTTGGTGGAAAGCATGGTGCAGATAATCCAGCTCTTCAAATTATCCCAAACTCACTTATTATTATTGTTATTTTTAAGCTCCAGTTCCACATGAACTAGCATCGCTTGCTACGGTTTTTTGGGGATCGTAATGCAGTAAATTATTATTATTATGTCATTTTTCATCATATTTCGATTTCTGCTTTGGTCTCACTACCAACCAAGTCTGCGGGGAGACCTAAGGCAGGTAGTGGCGTGTTGTTATGACTCCATTTCATGTTTTTCTATCTTCCCTATCATCCCCAGCATTACATAGATAACGTTTTCCTTAGTGTGTGGGCTGTACTTAATAAGACAATTTTTTGTATATCTCTTAAGCTGGGGTTTCCAGGGATTCTTTCAATGTGTTGTTTTGTTCCATTTTTTATCATTCCAAGTGCACCTACTATCACTGGTACAACTCTTGTTTTCAATTTCCACATTTTTTCTATTTCAATTTCCAGGTCTTTATATTTTGACAGTTTTTCAAATTATTAAATTATTATTATTATTATTATTATTATTATTATTATTGTTGTTGTTGTTGTTGTTGTTGTTGTTGTTGTTGTTATTATTAATGTTATTGTTGTTGTTATTATTATTTTTGTTGTTGTTGTTGTTGTTGTTCTTCTTCTTCTTCTTCTTCTTCTTCTTCTTCTTCTTCTTCTTCTTTCTTTGTTTTCTCTTTTATACTCATTTTCTTCCGTGTCTGAACCAGAGGCCTAAGCTCAGAAATGTCTTCATGACATTTTCATCAGATCATTTTTCCCCACCAAAAAAAAAAAAACAAAAAAAATTTTAGATCATAAACATTTTATAATAGATAAAGCTCTTCTTAATGTGTGAGCTGTACTCGTGGGTACAGTGCTTTTCGTATTTCTTTATGGCATGGTCTACCAGGAATGACCTAATTAGTCTATCGGAACCTTTTCCATCAATCTTTAGGGTGTGGTCTACCAGGAATGCCTTCAATTAATATGTCGGAACCTTTTCCATTTATCCGGGGGCTTCAGCTATAACTGTAATTATTAATGCCCTCATGTGCTACATTTTTTTTTAATTTTTACTTCAAGATTATTGTATTTTGATAGTTTCGAAGATCTTCAAAGATGCGTAACAATCTGCAGGGTCTGCCATTTTTTTCTATTCTTCCCTCTTTCTTTTAGACATTTTTCTTTCTTCGGCGTTTTTCGTATTCATACCATTCCTTTACGTTACAATTTTTATTTTTATTTTCCTTTCTTCCTATCTTCACCTCGTCATTTCTTTGGCTCTTTTTTCTATTTTTTGTACGATTCTCGAAGTGAAGCGATGTCAAATCGGGCCAGTACCACTATGAGTAGCTGCCTGGGAATACCAGGTGCTGTAAGCTTGGATGTATGGGTGCTATAATGGATAATGGCTCAGAATTGAACATCAGAGAGCCGATTTCAAGTTTCATTGAGATTATTTATATTCCCTTACCCTTGGGAAAGATATGAATCCACCTCTTCTCCAGCCATCTGTGGGTTCAATAATAGAACTTGTATCAGTAAATCAACATCATCACTTACATTTTTAAAATGTAAAATATTTTCTGGCTTTAAATAATCTGCTAAAGGTCGATAAGCCGTAAAAATCAAATCAATCAATTTTTGCTCATTTTCTTTTTTCCACTTTTCATATCTCTGCTTTTTTACTTTTTCTATTTCTTCTAATTGTTTCTGTTCTCTTTTCATTTCTTTTCTTTTCATCCTGTTACTACCTTCATTCATTTTTTCTTTTTTCCATATTTTCTTCTTGCCTTTTATTTGATTTCTTTTTCTTCTCTTTCTCACGTATTACTGTATCATCCCTTCTTTTTTCCTTTTTCTATTTCATCAGGCGGCAGTTTACTTTGCGTTTTAACTTTTTCTTTATCTTCGTTCTTCCCTTTTTTATTTCCTCTTAAATCCTTCCTTTCCACAGTCTATCTAGTTTTTCTAAATAACTATTTTACCTTCTTTTCTTAGATCTTAAAGAATAAAAAAGTAAATAAGAGAAACTAAAGAAAGTATAAAAAGAATAAAAATCAATAAATAAATAAACCAACAAAAGCCATAAACAAATCAACAAACGAGGGTAATAAACAAAATGGACGACCAGATGTTAAATGGAAATCAGCCAGATTCAAAATGTCTGCCACGCATTCATCAAGTGACTCGAGGCTAATTGATTAAAAGCAGACGATTACTGATATGAGTTTTCTTTTATCCTCTTTATCTCTTTCCTGGTTTGAATTATTTCATTCTTTATTTTTTTCCTCTCCTTTTCTATTTTCACCCTTTGTTTCCCACCCCCCACTCTCTTTTATTTTTTATTTTATTTTTCTCGTGTTATTTGTCTTTATAGATAATAGAGAGAAATAAAGATGCATAGATAACTATTTTCTTTATTTTACAAAACGTTCCCTTCTGTTTTCCTTTTTTCCTATAAATCTTACTATATTGACTTAATTTCTTCATTTTTTTTTATATCTTTCACTTTTGATTTTTTCTTTTTTTAGTGCCTTATATTTTCTTTACTTTCTCTCTTTCGTTCATTTTTATTGTCAATTTCGATCTTAGCCTCATTACTTATGCTTTTCTTTTTCTATACTTTATTCGCTGTTTTATTTTTCCGTTCTAACATGTTTTACTCATTCTTTCTCTTCTGAGATTTGTACACTTTTCTTTCATTTTTCTTCGTCTTTATTTTTCCATCTTTTTATTGTTGTTGTTGCTTTACTTTTTCTGTGTTTTATTCTCAGCTATACTTTTTCTTTCTTTTCTCTTTACTTTTCCCTTTTCTTTAATTTCCTCTCTACTGTACACTTTTTTCCTCTATTTTATACCTTCATATTTATTCTTTCTCTTTAGCCTTATTCTTTCTTTCTCTCTTTCTCTCCTCAGCAGTATACCTTAATTCCATTCTCCTTTTTCTTATGTTTCTCTATGATTTCTTTTCTTTTGCTTTTTTCTTCTCTTTTTTTTTCTTTCCCGCTTTGAACTATTCTTATTTTTTATTTCACTTTTTTATCTATTCCATCATCCACTATTTCTTTCCGAATTATCACTTTTTGTTCTTATATTTCATTTCTTTTATCTCTTTCACTTTTTACTGAAAGTCAGCCATTTGACTTCTTCATTTTTTGTTTTTGTAAGCATAATTGTCTTGTCCATGTTTCATATACTTTATTCCAATTACATTTAAATTATGTTCCCTTTGTCAAGTTTCTCGCTTTTCTACTTTCTCTTTTTCTTTTTCTCTTTCTCTTTTTTCTTTTTGCTTACTTTCTCTCTTTCTTGCTTTCCTTCTTTCTTTCTTGCCTTCTTTTTCTTTTTCTCACCTCATTTCTCCCTTTTTCCGTTCTTTTCTCTTCATTTTTAAATCCTACATCAGAAATTTTTGCGACAAAACCCAAACCTAATGGAAATCACTTCATTGTAAATCCTGTTTTGTTCGTATTTTTTTTCTTTTTGCTATTTTGTTTTGTTTTGTTTTTCTCTTTTCCATACAATTAAAATGGAATCAGGACAAACCACAATTCCTTCCTTTTTAACTTGCTACCACCTCATTCTGACATTCCATCAGTCTTTTTATATCTCGTATCTTTTTCTGTGTCCATCTATTTGCTTACTGTTTGAAGAGAAGGAATTCATCTTTCTTTCGACATTTGCATCTATATCTCTCTCTTTGTCTGTCAATGGCTTTCCCAAATCGACTTTCGCAGGCACCAAACTCATTTCGATTTTTTCTATTTTCATTATCACTGCTTTTAGAACTCCAAAACTTACAAATCAAACAAAGAATGTTCAGTTTACACTGCCATGAATACAGTGTCTTTCTCAATTTCTTGGAGAAACCATTGATATTCTGCTATAGGTAAACGAATAGAATAATAGATTGCTAGCAAGAAATAATAACAGGATTTAGCCTGAAAAAGGAATCACACCTCTGACTGGTCAATTAATAACAGATTTCTAGCAAAACATGTGATGCCTTTTCTTCAGTACGGTAGTGAATGCTGGACAATCTTATCTAAACTTATTTATAAATGGAACTTTGTCTCTGTGTGTATGTGTCTGTCTGTGTGTCCGTTACCTATAGACTCCGAAACGGCTAAACCGATTTTCTTGAAAATTTACACAGTTGTACTATAAGCGTCTGCGAATATTCTTAGCTAGGTTTTGTGTCGAGGTACCTCCGATAAATATCGAAAATCAATAATCGAAAAAAATCGGGTTATAGAAGAAGAGGCCCATTCTTAATCAAATTTGATACACTCATAGACAAAGACATAAGAAACGATATTCAGAAGTTTCAAGGTTGCAGTTCTTACAATAGTGCAGAAAATCGATAATATATATATATATATCAAAAGGCAAGATATTTGTGTGTGTGTCTGTTTATCCGCCTGTATTTTTTTCAGCCCTTTTATTTTAGTTTTTGCCTCGGGTTTGGCTCTAAGTAGGTATAATTGTAGTTCTTAGTCTCAGCCATGATACCATTTACTCAGAGGACTTCAAAATTCAGTTTACGACGAAAAAAACTTATTTGATATCGATACCAGGAAATCAAAATTTGACTTACATCCATTCATTTTTCTTTCAATTTACGGTTTCGCTTTCACTGAAAACAACTGTTGCTTTTTAGTCTTTCGTGCCAACGTCCAAAGAGTCTGAGCTGCAGGACCATGGATTAGTTTTAAAGCTTTCATTACACCCGAGCAACGCCGGGCTATACTGCTAGTAGAAGTTGAAGGAAAAACTCGAAACAACTGAAATGTGGTTCTACAGAAGGCTGCTGCGGATATCGTAGACAGATTCTGTGTGCAATGATGATGATGGAAACAAAAAGGAAACTAATATTGACTATCAGTAAAAGACAGCTAAAGTTCCCTGAACATGTAATGAGGAAGGAGGTATTGGAGAATATGATACACACATGTCCGATAGACAGAGGAAAGCAGCGTATAACATTCTTGATAAACCTGAGCAAGTGAATGGCAGAGCGGAGTTTACGAGGGGTAGCATGAGAATGCGTTTTAAGAGCTACCAGACGTGGAAGACAATGATCGCCTTCCTCTTGAAAGAACATGGCACATCAGTCAGTTAAGTGCCATACGTGATACACGCTTGAGCGATCATCTCTCGAAAAAGACAACTGACTGAGAAGAAGATTATGTCGCGGGAGGTTGTAATTACTTTCTACGATAGACTGCTTGCCATCCAAGGCTTTAGAACCCAATTTGTCCTGTTATTTAACCCATAACTGGAGGGAAGAGACAGATTGATACCTTTCCAAAGATATCTGCATGTAAGTGAATGCAAGGAATTCAACAGAAGTTCGAACTCGGATCCCCGATTTCTCGTTCCGAGTATATATCTACTGCGACATCCGCACATAGAAGAAAAAGCTGTACTAGGTTTATGAAAGGTATTTGTATTTAAATCATCATTCTTTCTTTTATGTGTTGTGTCACTTCAGGATATTGTAGTTATGCCTCTCCATAACCACTTACTTGTTGTATCTCTTAGTAATATTTATTATTGTTATATCATTTTCACTCCCTGTTCTGCGAGTCATTTAAAAAAAACCTTTTAGAGAAGTTATTTACTAGTATTGGGTGCAACGATAAATTCATCTGGCAGCAAGATTTCTGATCGGAATATCAGAGGTTTTGAAGATTTTTTTTTTTTTAGATTTCTTTAATTGCTATTGTTCCCAGGTTCACCCGCGAGCCGAGGTGGTAGCACCTGTTAGGGTCTTAGCTGTGGTCAAACAGAGAACTTAAAGTATAAAAATATATTTTACTGGCAAAAATACCAGCAGTACTTTTTTATAGGAAAAATATCAGCAATACATTTTATATAAATAATTACGAGCAATAAATATTCATAGTAACATTATCAACAATACATTTTTAAAGCGTTGTTGGTAATTCTACTCCAAAGTGACTAATTAATTTTATAACAGAATTACCAACAATACATTTTATCTGCAGTTGAAGACACACAATTGCATATAAAATATATTTAGTTGAAGCCATAAAATTGTGTTCAAAATCTTTAGATCTCAGCATTAAATAACCCACAGAGGTTGATATGCCACTAAACAAAATCAACCAACCAATATATGACTTCTAATCTGTATGGCACACCAAGAGTAAAACACAGACTAACAAACTTCATCCAAATCCGTTTAAAATATTAACAAATAGACATCATGAAATAACTTTTATGACATTAATCCGTATATTCTACAATTAAAGAAATTAAAATGTATTCCAAAATACATAAGTATCATCTACTATGTATTCAATTGTGAAAGGGAAATAGCATATATTTTCATGACTTCAAATCTAAAAAAAAAAAACAGTTTTAGCATTCAGTCAGTCAGTTAAGTGCCATACCTGATACACGCTTGGGCGATTATGTCTCGTAAGAGACATGGCTGACTGGGCAGATGATTTTCCCGCAGAAAGTTGCCATTACTTTCTGCGGTAAACTTTTTATCGACAAGGCTATAAAACCCAATCTCTCCTGTTATTTAATCCATAACTGGAGGGAAGAGACAGATTAATACCTTTCCCGAGGGTATTCGCGCGTGAGTGAATGCAAGGAATTCAACTGGAATTCGAACTCCGCTCCCCGATTTCTCGTTCTACACCGCAACGCCGTTCATTTTGCCCACATTCCCCACAATGTCAACATGTTTAAATTCCCTACAATGGGACTTTGCTCACATTCCCCCAAATTATAGAAATATCCTTAAGAATGAAGTTTCGTTGGTTCTTTAAAACACAAATATATATATATATATATATATACTAGCACTATAGGCCGGCGTTGCTTGGGTGTAATGAAAGCTTTAAAGCTAATCCATGGTCCTGGAGCTCAGACTATTTGGGCGTTGGCACGAAACACTAAAAAGCAATAGTTGTTTCCAGTTAAAGCGAAACCGTAGACTGAAAGAAAAATGAATGGATGTAAGTCAATTTTTGATTTCCTCGTATCGATATCAAATAATTTTTTGTCGTCGTAAACTGAATTTTGAAAGCTAAATAAGTCATTTGAGTAAATGGTATCATGACTGAGACTAAGAACTACAATTATACAGAGCTAAACCCGAAGCAAAAAGTAAAATAAAAGGGCTGAAAAAAATACAGACATACAGGCAGATAAACAGACACACACACAAATATCTTGCCTTTTATATATATATATATTATCGATTTTCTGCACTATTCTAAGAACTGCAACCTTGAAACTTCTGAATATCGTTTCTTATGTCTTTGTCTATGAGTGTTTCAAATTTGATTAAAATCGGACCACTCCGTCTATAACCCGATTTTTTCGATTATCGATTTTCGATATTTATCGGGGGTACCTCGACACAAAACCTAGCTAAGAACACTCGCAGACGCTTTATAGTACAACTGTGTAAATTTTCAGGAAAATCGGTTCAGCCGTTTTGGAGTCTATAGGTAACGGACACACACACACACAGAGACAAAGTTCAATTTATAAATAAGTTTAGATTAGATTATATATATACGCACAGAGAGAGAGAGAGAGAGAGAGAGAGAGAGAGTCCGCCAAAAATGTATACACACTTTAGGAAAAGAAAAACATGTCCTTCGTTGTTTTTAAACTTAAATGTATAGGGACCCTAAAGAACATTCTGCATCGCAGAAGACTGACTACATTAGCAGCTCTTAGACAAGAAATAGAGATTATACTCCCACTGAACACTTTGGCGAACGTTGCCGAAGCAGTAGGTAACCGTATTAATAAAAGCCTGAAAGTTAATGGCCACCATTTTAAGACATATCTAGTGATTGTAGACTCCAAATGTAAATTCTCTTGATTTGGTTATGTCTAAAGAAATTTAGTATTACAATATCTGTACGTGGTTCTTTTTTAATTAAATTGTATCTAAATCTTTGGAAGACTGAGTGCATATATAAAAGTGGACACTGGGGTTAACACCGAGTCTGCTTCATACGTGAATGCAATCTTCGGGACATGTGTTTTTTATGTTTGGATCGACTATTTACATATGCTGGCCATTGGTGCCTTATAGGGTAGCAAGAATAATTGTGTTATCCTAACGGTTAATGGGTGGGTTACGGCATGTCACGTTGAATACACCGGTTCTCGTTCGATCACCGAAGTTAAGCAACACGAGCCTGGTCAGTACTTCGATGGGTGACCGCTTGGGAATACCAGGCGCTGTAAGCGTTCAGTGACGGATGTCCGTTGTGGTGCAGTGGATGATGGCTTGGTAAGAGAAATCGGTGAGCCGAGTTCGAATTCCAGTCGAGTACCCTACATTCACTTGAGCACTAGTATCCTTGGGAAAGGTATAAATTCGTCACTTCCCTCCAGTTATTGGTTAAATAACAGGCTGGGGTCTGGAAGGCAACCCATCCAGTGTTGGTGTCACAATAAAAAAAACACACCCTTGGTAGCCCCTAGCGAAGCATCAAGTATTCAGCTATTTGACAAGATTATGAATTTCGCTATGAACTGCAGCAGGGTTCCAAATGCGCAGGAAATACTGGAGGGTGTGTAGTGAGTTCTATCTCGACCGCAGGACGACGACGAATGGGTGGACGGTAACGATTATATTTCAAATTAATCGAGAGACTATTCAATAGAAATAATTGTGGAATCGAATTCATTATTAATTACTTTGTTGTTGATTAATATTATATTTACTTATGTTTATATGTAAATTCCTAGTTTGTTAACTTGTGTGTTATTTTATTTCAGTCAGTCAATTAAGTGAAACACGTTTATGCAGTCAAGTCTCGAAAGAGACCTGACTGACTGGGTAGATGATTTTCTCGCAGTAGGTTGCCATTACTTTTTGCGGTAGAGTGGTTGCCAAGCAAGGCTGTAGAACCTAATCTGTCCCACTATTCAACCCATAGCTGGAAGGAAGATACGGATTAATACATTTCCAAAGAGTATTTGAGCGTAAGTGAATGCAATGTATTCAACTGGAATTCGATCTCGGCTCTCCTATTTCTCGTTCCGAGCCGATACTCACTTCACCACAACGAACGATTTTTGGTATTAATTTTTATTTATTAGTTTTTTCGGGGTTGGTATTTTATTTGTTTAGCTTAATGTATCAGTGTTGTGTTAAGTAGCTTACATTATGTTTTGTTGTATATAGCGTGTATTCGTTTTTAGTTTTTGATTTTTAAGTAACGTACGAAGTAAAAAAAATATTCTTGTGTCTGAATTTTGAGATAACTTCTGAACGTTTAATCAAAGCAAATTTTAACATTTACAAATCAATTTCTGATATTCTGCCTCGCTTATATTAGCGACTCGTCGTCTTGCGGCCTTGGCCGAGATAGAACTCACTACACCCCTCCAGTATTCCCTGTGCATTTAGAACCCTGGCGCAGAAATCCATAATCTTGTCAAATAGCTGAATACATGATGCTTCGCCAGGGTTACCAAGGGTGTTTTTATTGTGACACCAACACTAGATGGGTTACCTCCAGGCCCCATCCTGATATGGTTTTAGCCACTAACCTTTTCATTGGTCTAGGACAAAAAAAACCCCGGAGCAACATATTCTTCAACGTTTCCATTTTTTTACTAAACAGTTATTTACCAAAACTAGCAGAAAGTTAAAAATATAACGTTCCCAGTCGAGATTGAGATCACAACTGAAAATTTACAACTGAGGCTCTTAATTGATCTTTCTTATTAATCGTGAATTCAACAACGTTTCTGATATTCAGAGTCCAAGAAGAAAAAAAAAAGAATGAATAGGAAAATAGTTTAAGAAGACAAGAAAATAATGAAACAGATAAATAACCATGAAATTTGACACATGTGTACATACACACTTTGCAGGCATGCACACACAAAAACGCATACTCAAAATGAGGAAAGCAGTCAGCCTAACACCAATAAGTAGCGCATAAATCCATTACATCAGACTTAATATAAAGACAATGAAAAGTGAGAGCAACGGTAGTCAACTAGTAAAACATCCTAACGAGTGAACTGAATGACTGTAAAAAAAAATTCGCTTACGAAGCTCGGAAGTAGAATGTGCTGAATATAAAATCAATCAGCTAAGTGACAAATTTTATTTGTATTAATCATATATATACTGATGAGCTGTGATACAGCGAAACAGATGTCTGCGGATGATTATTTACGCTCTCACACCCTGATTGAGCACTCTAGAAGAATGGTAGACTTTGAAAAACAGTAGCCACTCTCGCATGCACGCATTGCTCATTCACAAATGAATTAGAGCACTCTGGCTATTGGGCGTGTATAGTGATAATATACATGCTAAAAGTCTGCCTTCTTCTGCCGAACGCCCATAGCCCAGAGGTAGAATCGCCGACTGACGCCAATTCGGTTGGGTTTCAATCCTGGGTTAAAAGCAATCGGAGTCTAACCGTACTGATGAGCTGTGATACAGCGAAGCAGATCTGTCTGCGGATAACTATATATATATATATATATACTTTCCTCTGTTCAGGAAATGTGTCAGTGAGTGATTTAATTCTGGTCGAACTGGAGATAAAGATGGCAGATTTCCAAAAGGAAAGAACGAAAATGAAAACATTAGTCATTAAATTTCAAAAATTATTACTTTCGTTTGCCTTGTTTAGTTGTTGTTTTTGTTTTGTTTGTTGTCTTTTTATTAGATCTAACGCGATATATTGGCAGAAGATCTGTTGGTTCTGTTTTCACAAAAACTAACTCCTGCGTCTTTCCTCTTTCTAAAAAAAAATAATAAATAAATAAAAAACACCCCCATTTCCATGTTGCAAAATTTGTTTAACTCAACCATAATAAGGTGTACATTAAGAATCAATTTGATTATTGTATCTTCGTGTCAAATATATTCGCGAAGATTGATAGGATTAGATATTTTTTTTCAAAAAATAAATTTCCTACATTGCGTTTTTTTTTATCTCTCATATTAAAGTAAATTTGACTTTCATAATTCAAAGTTTAATATTGAAAAATATCTTCACGTTTATATATGAGCCACATATGTAAAATGTACTTTGTGTGGCGCTGTGATTATTCTTTGCTCAGCAGGGAAGGAAAAGAAGATCACCTGTGATGCACAGATTATTGAGAAGGATAGCGTCTGTGTTGATCGCGTGGTTGCCAAAGAATTTTAGCCAGTAGTTTTATTCGCCATCAATTACTGTAATATACACGATAAACAAGATAAAAATTTCGAGAGCTTATCTTCTCAACATAAAGTTTCCAGCATTTAATCCGCTCATCAGGATGTTAGATAATTCAATTAGACATTTTCACATTTATCATATATTGCTCAAAAGAACGATACATGTTATTTATACACGAGGTAGGGCTGAAAAATCCCCAGTTCTACCGAGATTAACTTAATGCAATGAGACCTAGATATTCTCCATGTTCACATTGCTGTTCAGCACAACATTCTGCAAGTTTCTTGAAGTGGGTTGATCCAAGAGTTTTTCAGGAACTTCTCTCATATAATATAAAGTAGATTTGAGGTCAACAACTAGCAGCAACAGTCTGTTTTATGCTTAAACACAATTGTTTTTCATAGCGTTAAACATGTCAGATTTCGTGCTAAAGAAAGTATATTTGCGGGGAAATTTACTTCACTACTTTATTCAAAAGAAACCTGCAGTGGTTTCAAAATTCTTGTTGAGACCTACAGCAAAACAACATCTGTCTTTTCTACAAATATTTTCATTGCTTCTGCTTTAATCAGCTTATTTCCCATGGTGCCTGTCTACACGAATTTGTTTTAGCTACCAGATTTGCAACTAATTTTTAAATTGATTCAGACGCTTCAAAAATAATTATTTTGATGTTAAAAATAAAGAACACTCTGGCACATCTAAATAGTTGAAGAGAAAAAATTGGAGGCACTACTTCATAAAGATTCATGTCAGGCGCGAGTTGAACTTCAGAATTATTAACAACAGTTTCGAAACCTTTGAAAGCATTACGTATGATTCAAAAACATGGACATTGGTGGCCGTATAAGTTAAATCCGAGAGACGTCTAACTACGTTTTGTCATGTTTTGTGGCGTAGTGGATACACCACGATAACCCTTAGCGTAGAAGATCGTTGGGTAAGCCCAACCATGCATCAACATCGACGGCAAAGCTTAATATCCACGGTTCAAAGCTTCTACTCTGTATTTGATGGCATCAGCTGGGTGTAGTTTACTATGAGCTACTCAAACCGACCAAAAATATCACGGGAGATGTCTATCATTTATAATAGATGCGTTTAAGCAGAACATTGCAGATAAAACGGCTGCTATACGAGCAGAAACTCGACAAGGTGATTTTACAGCATGTCAACCTTAGCAATATGTTACAAAACGAGTGAAAACCTATTTGAAAACGCTTAAATGAGAAATTCCACTCGACCCACCGTATTCATCAGACATTGCCTCGTCTGATTATCGCGTGTTACGATCGATGGCACATGGCTTGGCTGAGCAGTACTTTCATTCTAAAGATGCCTCAAAAATTGATCGACACGTAGTTAGCTTAAAAAAACGAGTCTTTTTCCGACGAGGAATTCTAATGCTGACAGAAAGATGAGAAAAATAGTGGCTAGCCATAGACAATACTTTCAGTGACATGTTTCTTACTAATTTTTGTCAACAAAATATTACTTTTCATGAAAAATCAGCGAGAACTTATTCAAGGTCTTTATATATATATATATACATATATATATATATATATGACAAATGGGGTAAAAGTAAAATCTTGTCACTTAGCTGATCGATGTTATATTTAATATCCAGACTCCAGAGTTTCGTAGACAGATGTATCCTACCACTCTTCGGGGTTTTCTCAATTTACTCTAAATATTTTTAAAATGTTTCGTTTTTTATATTGCTGGTGTAAGTTTGCTGTGCTTCCAATTTTTGCACGTGTTCGGATGTATAGCGTGTCGTGGTCATTTGTCCTTTTGTCTTGCCTCTTTTTTCTCTTCTATTTTTTCTCTCTTTATTTTTTTAAATTTGTCATGTTTTGAGCTATTGCTACTGTTTTCTAATTTTGTTCTATTTCTCTAATTTGTTTTTATACCAACAGCAAACATCCACGACTACAAAATCAAACGCCCCTGAAGAGTGACTGGAAATGTCCGCTACGAAACACTGGTGTCAGGATGCTTTAGGTAACATCAATCAACTAAGCGACAAACTTTTACATTTATGAATTTTCTAATGCTTCATTTTTTTATATCGAGCTACTCCTGCAGCTTCCTCTCTCGCACTTCCCGCCTGTGGAACTCACTCCCGTATTCTTGCTTTCCTGACGGCTACAACCTCCAGAAATTTAAATGCAAAGTTAATACTCATCTACTAACCACTGGCCTCTAGCTCTCTCCCCCACCCCTGTATAACCTTCCCTTTCTCTCCTCCTATGTATCTGTCATCGCACCTTCTTTCTCAGCTTTCTATTGTTCCTTTCTAACTAGCTTGTACTCCTCAATCTTTTCTAATTAATCTTTTTACATTTATGTAGCTCCCTGCACATCAGTGGCGTTTCCGCCTTGCTCGGGGTGAAATGATTAAAAAAAAAAAAGTTCATTACAAAGTCTGCTTCCCTTAAATGCCTTTTTATCTGTATTCCACTGACTGTCAGCAATTTTGGCTCCACACAATTTTCCTCATCGCTAATTTTTATTTATATAATCGTTTCACCCAAAGCAAGACAGTACTGCCACTGATGCGCATGGGTTACGTGAGTGAGGAAAAACAAAACTAAGTACATGGTGAGTCTGAGAAAAAAAGAAAACAAGTGCATAAAAATGTCAATCGACGATGCACTTAAACTCTTGGAGATTGTAGCTAGCAAGAAAGCAAGTATACAGAAGAAAGTTCCACATGCGGAAAGTGCGAGAAAAGAAACTAATAGAGTAAAAGAGGTAGCTACACTTTACTGTTTTGACTGTAAATGGCTGGGACCTAGCTGCAAATCTAGTTGCTAAAACAAATTCGTGTAGACAGGCACCAGAGAAATAAGCTGATCAAAGCAGAAGCAATGAAAATATTTGTAGAAAAGAGAGACAAGCCGCATCCCGTGGTTGAGAAAGTGATTGATGTCGTGCTGCTAAATCGGGATCAATTACATTGCAGATCCTCCTCTGAATTTTATCGAGAACCCCGAGATGAATAGCAGGAGCACCGATTCAGATACTGCAACAGTATTCAACGCACGAATAAATGGTAGATATGTATATGTTCAAGATGGATTCTGACGAGAACTTTCTGGTCCGACACAGTGATCCAGTTTTCCTAACAGTGAATGTAGCTATTAATTAGATGTAGTCGTTGAGGTCGGCTGAGAGTGTGAGGCCGAAGAGGCGCAGTGTGTTGAATAAAAAGATAATAAGAAATTTACTGTTCCTTAGCCTTTATTTTTAATTTTACTGAGCTCAATATAAAAGTAGCGCTAAGTATTATTGTGTAATAATTAATTTAACATTTTCGCGACATAGAATTTCCCATGTTTTGTAATCATATTTTACTATGACTTCATCTTAAAGAGAACATTTTTGTGGCGACTAACGGAAAAAAAAAAACTTTAATATTTTTTTTCCGTTAGGTACCCCAAAATTAATCATTTAAAGTTGGAGTTATAGTAAAAGTATGATTCCGAAATATTAGAAGTTCTTTGTCGCGAAAATGTTAAATTAAATATATTACAGTAATATATATATATATATATATATATATATATATATTTCCGTTCAAAATACGTAACAAGTGAAGGAACGAATTTTCTTTTATAAATAAAATGAGAGAATCAGTTATGAATGAATGTGTTGAGAGAAATCATGTGTGACACGTACATACTTCTTTTCACAGATTAACTTTACTGACTCATAAACGCACACATTCAGTTGACACACACACACACACACACACTCACACACACACACGCACACACACACACGTATATATATATCTATATATATGGAAAACAAGATGAAACGCGTCGGTCAATATAACTTTTCTTTTTGTCTTTATTCATGATGTTTTTTTTTTGCGTATATATTTTAGTTATATCTGAATTTTCGCGCACAGACACATATTAGTGTTAATATTATTCTTACTACGCACGATATTTTTAGTGTGTATAGATACTGACATACCTATTTTTTAAATTAAACAATGAAATTATTATCAACCGGCTTAGATCAAGCAGTTCTACTAAAGAAAACTGTGCCTCCCGCTCGTCTTATCAACACAGTCCCTGTAGCTTAGTTGTTAAGTGCACGTTTCGCATATAGGAGTGCAGATGAACATGAGAGAACAGTTTCGATTCCTGTGAGTTTTCACGTTACTGACAATTCTCAATCTATGCCGGTTGATATTGATATAAAATGAAAAAAATAGGGATGTCAACATGTGTACCTACTAAAAATAACTGTTATAGTAGTAATAATATTAACAATAATCTTTGTTTGTTGGTGAAAAAAATTCAGATAACTAAAAATATATTTGCAAAAATATTTTAATTTGGAAACATTTGAATTTCTTTAAATCTCATTTATTATTATGTCATTTTTCATCATATTTCGATTTCTGCTTTGGTCTCACTACCAACCAAGTCTGCGGGGAGACCTAAGGCAGGTAGTGGCGTGTTGTTATGGCTCCATTTCATGTTTTTCTATCTTCCCTATCATCCCCAGCATTACATAGATAAAGTTTTCCTTAGTGTGTGGGCTGTACTTAATAAGACAATTTTTTGTATATCTCTTAAGCTGGGGTTTCCAAGGGATTCTTTCAATGTGTTGTTTTGTTCCATTTTTTATCATTCCAAGTGCACCTACTATCACTGGCACAACTCTTGTTTTCAATTTCCACATTTTTTCTATTTCAATTTCCAGGTCTTTATATTTTGACAGTTTTTCAAATTCCTTGATTGCTATGTTACAATCCGCTGGACAAGCCATATCAATTAATAGACAAGTTTTCTCCTTCTGGTTTTTAACAATAATGTCTGGCCTGTTTGCTTCAATTTTTCTGTCTGTGTAGATGGTGTAATCCCATAGAATGGTTACATCTTCTATTTCTGTAACCGGTGCTGGATGATGTTCATACCAGTGTTTGTTTACAGCTTTTCCATAATGTTTGCACATTGTCCAATGTAAATATTGCCCAACTCTATCGTGGCGATTTTTATATTCGTTTGGGGCAAGCACAGAACAGCCTGAGATTAGGTGGTCTATTGTTTCTTGGTGTTTATCACAAAACCTGCATTTTGGATCCATATTATTATGCATAATATTTGCCTGAAAGTTTCTCGTGAAAAGACTTTGGTCTTGTGCTGCAAGTATAAATCCTTCAGTTTCAGACTTTAATCCAGATGCACGTAACCATCGATGAGTATTAACTTTGTCAACATTGGATTTATTGGCACGTACTGGATATTGGCCATGCAGAGGTTTGTCTTGCCAGCGCTGTTTCATCTTTTCAAGAGCTTTATCTTTGGCTTTCATTTTCATATTTTTTGCCGCAATAGTTGGTTCTTGGCTTCTGTTTTGCTTTTCTACAGAATCTACTAACTGTAAATCTTGTTTGTATTTACTGCCTTCTTTTATTATTGAATATTTTTTCTTTCTTTCTTCATGTTGCCTTACTAATTGTATCATCCAATCCTTTGTTGTTTCTATGTATGTTAGTAAGCCAATAGTTGTTGTCTTGTATGACAATTCCAGCTGAATAAGACCCCTTCCACCTTCTTTGCAGGGTATGTATAGACGGTCTACATCAGCCTTTGGATGATGCATCTTATGCTTAGAAAGAAGCTTTCTTGTTTTAGCATCCATTCGCCTGATGTCGTTTAGAGTCCAGTTTAAGATGTTGAAGCTATATTGGACAACTGGGATTGCAAGGCTATTAATGGCCATAACTCTGTTCTGTGAATTTAATTCAGTTTTTAATATCATTCGTAGCCTTCTATAGTACTCTTTACGCACTATTTCTTTCATTTTTTTATGGTGAATGTTTTCGCTCTCATTTACACCTAGGAATTTATAAGCTTCTTCTGGTTTCAATACTTTTATTGTTACAGCAGGGTCTAGGCTAATTGAGGATGTTTCTTGTATTGATCCACGTAAAACTGTAGCTTTAGCACATTTATTCAAATTAAATTTCATTCCAATGTCTTCGCTGAAGCATTTTACAGTTTGCAGAAGACCTTCCAGCTCATTATCATTCTTAGCATATAACTTTAAGTCATCCATGTAAAATAGATGGCTTATTTTCTTTTGGCCTATTTTATAACCACATTCTGTCTTATTAAGTTGACTGGTTAGTGCTATTAATGATATGCAGAATAGTAAGGGAGATAAAGAATCACCTTGAAATATACCTCTTTTGATGTTTATTTCATCAGACTTATAGGTTCCATTTATATGATTGAGGTAATGGGTTGTTTTCCATATAGACATGCACTGTTTGATGAAATTGATGATGACGGGCGATATCTTGTATATATTTAAAGTCTTTAAAATCCAGTCATGTGGCACACTATTATTATTATTATTATTATTATTATTATTATTATTATTATTATGTTATTTTCATTATAATTTGATTTATGCTATGGTCACACTACCTACCAAGTCTGCGGAAAGATTTAAGGTAGGTCATGGTGCGTTGTTATGTCTACATTTCATGTTCTTTCTATCTCCCATAACATCCCTAGCGTTACATAGACAAAGTTCTCTTTAGTGTGTGTGTTGTTTTTTTTTTTGTTTTTTGTTTTTTATAAGCGTTTCACCCCGAGCAAGGCATGTCACTGCCACTACTGCGCAGGGGGCTACGTAGAGTGGAGAAAGGCTGATTAAATATAGGAAATGTCAGAGGGTGGGTGATAGGCGGGTAAGGATACTGAGAATGAGGGTTGGGTAGATGAGAGTGTTCTGAGAATAGTTGGGAGTTAGTGTGATAGGAGGTGTCTATTGACCCTACATTTAAACACCTGGAGATTGTAACTGTCGGGAAAGCAGACTTGTGGAAGGGAGTTCCACAGGCGGGAAGCGCGAGAAAAGAAGCTGTACTTAACAAAACATTTTTTACGTCTCTTAAGAAGGGTTTTCCAGGAATTCTTTCGATGTGTTGTTTTGTTCCATTTTTTTATCATTCCAAGTGCCCCTACTATCACTGGTATTGTTCTTGTTTTCAATTTCCACATTTTTTTCTTTTTCAATTTACAGATCTTTATATTTTGATAGTTTTTCAAATTCCATGGTTGCTATGTTACAATCCGCTAGACAAACCATATCAATTAGCAGGGAAGTTTTTTCTTTTTAGTTTTTGACATTATTATTATTATTATTATTATTATTATTATTATTATTATTATTCGCATGGCTGAATACCCTTTTAGCTTTCAACCAAGATATGTGGAGTGAACTGAGCAAGTGCTCGGTTACACAGGGACTCTATGACCAAACCCGACCATGGGATTTATAATGGTTATGATGAATTACACTTGTAGAATACAGAAGAATCGTGTAAAAGCTCCATTGGATACTTACTTGGGGAATAATTAAAAGTGTATTATAAGTAACCAAGTAACCTAAGACAATACTGAAGAGAGCTTTGTCATACTGACTGATCTTCTTTTTACGGATTATCAACACTTCCGAGTTATTTAAAGCCAAAATATATTTTTTGATTTTAAGAATAATTACATTAACAAGTTCTTTTTTTCTTGGCCAATTGTGGGTTTTGAATTCAGAATTGTTCTTCTTATAGACAACCCAGGTCATAGAACCCAGTCTGTAGTTTTATTAGGTTGTCCCAAAAGTTCGACCAGATCCGAAAGCTTGCAGATCGATGGCAAAAAGTCTTGGAAAATGATGGTCTTTATTTTGAGCAATAATTTTTGTTGTTTTTGCGAGTGAAATTTCAATTTTTTGCAAGTGTTTACGAACTTTTGGGACAAACTAATATTTACTCATAGATGGTGGGAGGTAGATGAATTCATACCTTTCCCAAGGATTTTTTTTTTTTGCGTGTCTGCTATCCGAATTTTCATTTCAAGCCTTTATCCATTATAATGCTCACATATTCGAAGAGCAAATTAGATTAAAAGCTGTACAGATGAACACATTTTTCTGACAAAGTAATATTTTCAAGATTCAATACCTTATTGAGATTACAACCTGCCTTATTTAGTTATTCACCTTCTTCTTGTTTTTGTTTTTTATGATTTACTCTGAGCGTCATTAGTCGGTGTTCGTCCCCAGGTAAAATCTAGGATTTCGAATACTGATTTTGAAGACGTAGTCATTCGCGAGTGATGATTTATTTCAACAAATATCTTACTATGCTGAAGTTAGAAAATATTGTGAACACACGAAATTATAGATAGTATTTGAACCCAGTTCGTCAAATTGATTTTCTATCGTGTATTTGTTAGATTGGATGAGCAGATCGCGTAACGGATGCCGGCGTAAAAAAGTGGACTCGGTGAACCCAGTTTAAATTCTGACATTTCCTACTTGAGGTGGGGTGGGGGCATGAAATCTATTTCTACTCTCTCAGCCTCACCTCATGGCTTGAAAAGCGGACTCGTCGAACCGTGATCAGATATGCCCTTGAATATTTCTTCTTCTCCCATCGTCAAAGGCGTAACTCTTTTGCTGCGGAAAGCAGATATATCTACTTAAAAATCGTATCACCATTAATTACTGAAAGCAGATTTAACCCACGACTTATGCAGTGAGAAGCGATTTTTTGTATATAATTAGTATCATTACGGGTATGACAATCAAATTTAACTCGGAAGTGAAAGAGTTAAATATAAGCTTAGATTGGACTCTCTAGCCTTAGCTGGAAGCTAGTCTATGAAAAGAACTACTCTGAATTCCAGACGTTAGAGACAGTAACGGGGGTCGACACCGCTGTCTTTTCTAAGAAGTCCTGATAATTTACTGATAATAAAGAAAAAAGGAAACTGTGGTGAGCCGTCACCATTTACGTACTGAAATTTTTATTTTCAAAAAATACTATTTACTATCATACCACCTTCAGCTTGCAGGCTCATCCGCCTGCTTTTCAACTGATAAATATTCTTTGAAACTTTTCAATTAAATCTTACCCTAATTGTTTAAAAGAATCGGAATTGATTAAAAAAAAAAGAGAAACGTTTGCGTTAAAAGATGGAACGCGCTGATTCTAATATGAATTTATTTTCCCTTATCGTTTAATTTTTTCCCGTTAATGCTTTTAATATACCGCGTCGTTTTACACAAGCAAGAATGAAATATTTTAACGAGGCAGGAAATCATTTAAATTTCTTTTTAAACTCTAACAATATCGAAATTTGATCTGAAATAATTTTAATAATATATCAATTATCATGTTTTGATCGAAGATTTTAAAAACTTTTTCCTTTTAACTAAATAATTACTTTAAATTAATTCCGAAAAATCCTTGAGAATATATTTTAGATTTGTTAAAATATACAGAACACGATGGGGTAGATAATGCATTAACTTTATCTACATATAATTAAATTCACCTGATTTCTATTCAATACAGATGTTTAACAAGATCTGCACATGCTTACATTTCAGAGAAGGAAAAAGAAAAAAAAACAAGGTTGGTTGGAACTGTTTTCACTTAGTTCGTTGTAATTTCCATGAAATTAAATTATTAAAACACATATATGACCAAAAGTTACCGTATAATACTGGTATTGTTTAAATATGAGACCTTAGAGGGAAGGCTCGGAGACTTTTACGCGTAGGGCATTAGAGGCAAGTGGGGCATAGATAAGCATCCAGCAACATATCTGACGATTTTTAATGGATGGCAGAACAGGAATAGGTGATTTTCTAACCGCAGCTTAGATGTGGTACAAAGATGAAAAATATGGGGCACTCAGTGAGAATCGAACTGACTACTTAATTGTAATGATTCTAGCGAGACAGGCTTGATAACCATTACACCACGTTGAGGTTCTTAAATGATTTTCTAAGCGTAATTTAGATGTGACACAATCGGACTCACTTTTCAGTTGCAGTAGATTTAGTGAGACAAGCCTGCTCATCCTTACACCACGCTGAAGAGCCCTCACAGAACAGAAAAGATATGGGATACATTGATTAAAGCTAGTAGTATGCATCCTTTTATCATGGCGAATTTTGCGAGCGAGCTGCTTGCTTTTTAACAAACCAATCTTTGTATGGCACTCTCTAAAGCAGGTGTGACAGACGAAGCTGTAAAATGGAATGAGGGTGTGACATTACTCCTTTAGTTTCTTTTGCTGTCTTAGAAGACAACGACAGTATCTTAAATCTACAGTAAGTTGTGATTAAACATGTTTGCTCATGTCCTGACAGGACGCAGTTTATTATATTATTCAAATATTCGCAAGCGATGTACCAACTTACTCTATAATGGTGCAATTTCGTCCTGGTAGGGATTAAAATAAAAACACAAAATAAAATGAAATAAAAATAAAGTAAAAAGACAAAAATATAGAGTAATAATGTAACAGGCTGCCCCCTTTTTCTTGTACATGCGCAATAAAAATTGGGGTGCATCCTGACGTTAAATACAAACCGAGGAATCTCGGTCTTTTTTGCTGGGACTTTCAACGAGACAAAACGTACTTTTTGCTCGGGAAGACATTTGCCTTCAAAAGTTCGTTGCAACCCTGTAAATAAAGCATTTTCTAAAAATATCTCTAGTTTCTAGGTCTCCTTTTTCTTTTACTTATTTATTTTCAGCGTCCACAAGCGATGAAAACGATTCAATGCGTATTGGGTGTTTAAGTGAAAAAAAAAAACAATGTTTGAATGGTCATCTGTTATTCAATAACGTGAAAGAGGGAAAAGACGACCAATAAGCAGACTATCACATCAATTAGAACTTCAACAGCTACTTTCACACTATTACTCTATCGTGTAATACAGCACTACCTGCTGCTTGGCAGTATCATTGGCAGCTAAACCAGTTCTACGCAAGGATTTTTCTCGTAAGGAGGGTGCCTAGACATTTAGCTCTATTAAGAAACAAGACGAGTCAAAGTGCGGATCTTCTTGTGGGGTTGACAGAAACCTTGCACAATTCGGTAGAGTTAGCACTGTATGCAGCCAGTTCTCTGATGACACAGCTTTGCTGGGTGAAGAGCTTCTTAGACTGAAGCCAGAAAGCAGCGTCTCTCTCCGGTCAGGTTGAAGGGTTTCCTCCTTCTTAGACTGAATCAAGTTGCGTGTGATATCCATTTGTGTTGTTGCCGCCGTTGAGGGTCCTCGATCCATGAAGTTTGCTATTTGGTACAGTTTTTTATTAGTTACTTTCTAGCGTCAGTTTATTATATTCAAAGAAAGACGGTCCTCGTTAAGACCTACACATGTTGTTCGCTGGGAGTCAGTTTTTTTTTTATCTGAGAAAATGGTTTGAAGGTAGATTATGTGTGATATCTCTGGAAGAATTTGGTGCAATTCATAACATCTATATGAAAGTCTTAATCTGATGAAGACATTTAAGAATGTGGGTTTAGTTTTTAGATTAATATTTTGGCTTAGTAACAACTAGCAGTATAGCCCGGCATTGCTCGGGTGTAATGAACGCTTTAAAACTAATCTATGGTCCTGGAGCTCAGACACAGCCTAAAGAATATTTGTGTAAAGTTTGGTGAGAATCGGATAAAAATTGTGGATTTGTATAAAGGACATACAGACAAATAAACAGACACACACACACACACAAACATCTTGCCTTTTATATATATATATATATATATATATATATATATATATATATTCAAAATAATAACTAAATAGACTCTGCAAGTATTTAAGTTTTAAATTTATACTAAGATAAACCTTAAGAAAAACCATTAACAAACAGAACCTAATTCCGTTACAATCCGGTGCACTAAGGCGTTGGATAAGAGGGGAGAAAAAAAAGAAATCCGCGGAATAAGCACAAGACATACGATACTCCGCAGTAAAGAAAAAAAAACCCAAACGGAACCAACCACAAAAAAAAGAAAGAAAAAGTGCTCGATACAAAGTACAAACGAAATGCAAAAGTAGAGCAAAGACACACAAAAAATCTCAAGCTAGCCAAAACCTACCGCGGTTTCACACTACGGCTCGTCAGAGCCCTGACGAGCCGTAGTGTGAAACCGCGGTAGGTTTTGGCTAGCTTGAGATTCTTTGTATATATATATATATATATATATATATATATATATATATATAATCGATTTTCTGCACTATTGTAAGAACTGCAACCTTGAAACTTTTGAATATCGTTTTTTATGTCTTTGTCTATGAGTGTATCAAATTTGATAAAAATTGGACCACTCCTTCTATAACCCGATTTTTTCGATTATCGATTTTCGATATTTTTCGGGAGTACCTCGACACAAAAACTAGCTAAGAACACTCACAGACGCTTATAGTACAACTGTGTAAATTTTCAAGAAAATCGGTTCAGTAGTTTCGTAGTCTATAGGTAACGGACACACACACACACACACACATAGACACACCCACACAGACAAAGTTCCATTTATAAATAAGTTTATATTTATGGTGTTGGGTGAAACTCTTCCTAGTACTGCCTATTTTTTGTTCTTATCTTCCATAGTAGATTTGTTTTATTTGATCCATACACAGAAGTATTTAAAAAGTTTGTTGTTTATTAATTGTGAAACCTGAAGTTTAATTTCATTTCAATTTCATATCACAATTTCTATTTTGGAAAAGTTTGTTTTGAGTCCTATTTTGGAACACTTGGTAAATTTATATTTTCGAACGCTAAAGGCAGAGACTACACATCGATGTACCCACTGCAATCAATTTCTCACGATCAAACATATCTTGATAAAATGTAAGAAGCCCCCCAAAATCGGTTGCAACTATTATCAAGCACAAAATTTTAACATGCTCTTTAAAAAAAAAAAATATATATATATATATATATATACCTAATGCCTAAATAATGTATCCGAAGAAATGAAAATACGTCTAACTTCTCTAGAAAACAGAACTTTAATTTTGAACCATACAACTTAAATTTTAAAATACTCCCAAGCCATTCAGCTTGCGACATTTTAAAACATCTTGAACTATACACCTTCTGATGGAAACACTTTCAAATCTCACAACGCACTGAAACGTTTTGAAATATTCCTGAATAAAAATCTGGTTTCATCATTAAATGAGCCACAGGGGTTGATATTTTTTTTTTTTTTATAAGCGTTTCGCCCCGAGCAAGGCATGTCACTGCCACTACTGTGCAGGGGGCTACGTAGAGTGGAGAAAGGCTGATTAAATATAGGAAATGACAGAGGGTGGGTGATAGGCCGGTAAGGATACCGAGAATGAGGGTTGGGTAGATGAGAGTGTTGTGAGAATAGTTGGGAGTTAGTGTGATGCTGGCAAAACAAGGAAACAATCAATCAAACTTATTTCAATGAGAAAGCTATTAAGCTAAAATATCAGAAAGGCGAAAGCATAATTAGACGATAACAAAACTTCATGTCAGATATTCAGACAGAAACTGAAATATTATCAGCCGTAAAGGGAGTCTTTTTCTCTTTACATAGCATCATAAAGACATAATTTTATGAAGGCCGGATTATTATAATAATATATTATGATGGCCGTTGCGTAATTTAAAGAATAAATTAGTCCAAATAATGCATAATCATTTTTAGGTATCGGTATAGTACGTGTGTTGTAGTGCAGTGGATATCGGCTCAAAATGTTCGAATTCCAGTTAAAATCCTTGCATTCATTTAAGCAAACCGTCGCTTCTCCTTCCAGCTATAGGTTAAATAGCATGGACAAGTTTTATAGCCTTGGTTGGCAACTAGTTTGCCGCATAAACTAATAGCAACCTACTGCGGGAAATTCTTCTGCCTAGTCCATCATGTTTCTATCGAGACGTGATCACCCAAGTGTGTATTACGTAGGACACTTAACGGAGTGATAGTATGTGTGCTACATTTTGAATGTAGCCTTCAAAATTCTGTCACTGGTATAGTACATGTGGCCCACCTTAAAAAGCGTATCAAAAGGAAGTATTATAACTATCTGGTAAGGGTTAAGGAAAATAATTACTTTCAATAAATAAACGAATAGTTATATCTATAAATATACTGTTACTGAGGCAGACATTATTCAAATCGGGTTGGTCACAAACTGTACCAAAATAAAAGAGGTAAGCCACATACTATAACAGAATCAAAGAGGTAGGCAACTATACCGGCAGCCATTTTTTTAACCTCATAATGAAATAAAATATCAGAAAGGCGAAAGCATAATTAGACGATAACAAAACTTCATGTCAGATATTCAGACAGAAACTGAAATATTATTAGCCGTAAAGGGACTCTTTTTCTCTTTACATAGCATCATAAAGTTCCTTTGTTAACTATCGAACGGTTCACGTCAAAGCGAATCATACTTGCTACCCATCCTTGGCCCTCTGTGGTCAAATCGACAAGACGTCATAAATTTTTCTAATTCTATTGCAACTCCGCCAACCTCCGCTACTCGATGGCACAGCTACTCGTCACGTGACTTCCTTAAGCCAAATATAATTAAAAATCGCTTGATTCAGAGCACAAACTATTTGGCATAAGTTAACTACAGAAAGTGCTTATCTGTGACCAGATTTTGCCTATGGGAAGGGATAATTTAAGTCTCTGACGTTTCAGCCGCATAAATCCTACTTTTGTGGACGTTTGGCGTTCTTGTCTAAGACTTTGTCAGCGACAATTTATATCACGTTGTGGAGAAGCCCTACCACCGAGATCCACCATGCTTTTTTAATTAGGAATATCAGACATCTCGTTTGAGCAGGCGCGAGGATGGCCCTAAGGTTTGTGAGATGTACATCAGCCAATTATGTGTTGCGTTCAGTCCTACGTAAATGAAACTTGTTTGAAAGAGGAACAGTATTAGACGATTTAGAGATACCACTCTCCTGGCAGCTGCTATCTAAAAACGAACAATTAGAATACGCTCGAGGACGAAAATAAAGGAAAACGTGTTGGAAAAAAGGGACGCAAAAAAAGGCAGTGGTCTACATACGAAATTTTCTCAACACCAATATTATAAGTTTTTAAATTAATCTTCGTCTAGCGTGTATATATAAGTACAGTCACACATACACACACAAATATACATATATATAGATATATATAGGATGTCTATAGTTAAATATGTGAATGTGTCATAAAAATGTGTGTCATATATTTATAAATGTTTGCGTGTGTATAGTTGAATATGCGAGTGCCTCTCTCTCTTCCTCTCACACACACACACGCACACACACACACACACTCTCTCTCTCTCTCGCTACATATATATATATATATATATATATATATATATATGGATATATAAATACGAGTGAGTGCCTGCATATATATATATATATATATATATATATATATATGCGTGTGTGTTTCTCTTTCTCTATATATGTGTGTGTGTATCTCTGTTAAATATGTGGATGTGTCATAAAATTGTGTGTCATATATTTATAAATGTTTGTGTGTGTATAGTTAAATATGCGAGTGCCTCTCTCTCTCTCTTTCTCTCTCTCTCTCTCACACAAACTCTCTCTCTCTACACATGTATATATATATATGGATATATAAATACGAGTGAGTGCCTGCCTATATATGTGTTTGTGTATATATATATATATATATATATATATATATGCGTGTGTGTTTCTCTTTCTCTCTATATGTGTGTGTATCTCTGTCTCTGTCTCTCTCTGTCTTTATATATATATATCTCATTCAGTAATGCATTAGAGCACTCTGGCTACTTGGCGGGTATAATGACAATATACACGCTAAAAAGTCTGCCTTCTTCTACCGAACGCCCATAGACCAGAGCTAGAATCGGTCGGGTTTCAAACCTGGGTTAAAAGCAATCGGAGTCTAACCATACTGATGCGCTGTGATACAGCGAAACAGATCTGTCTGCGGATGACTATATATATATATATATTCCTGAGTGAGGGTGTATATGCTTTTATACGTGTGTGTGTCTCTCTATATTTATATATATGTGTATATATATGTGTGCGTATATATATATATATATATATAGAGAGAGAGAGAGAGAGAGAGGGAGAGTTTCTATATATCTATATGTGTGTGTCCATATATATGTGTCTATGTCCTTGCATGTGTATTTGTCTCTCTATATATAAGTGTGTGTCTATATATATCTATAGTTGTGTGTATATATATATATATATATATATAGAGAGAGAGAGAGAGATGAGAGAGAGAGAGGGGTGAGCAAGATCATGGAAAAAGCTAGTACCATAATAGCATAATTTGGAAAATTTAATTAAACTGTCAAAAGCTTGTATATTTTTAGTTAATAGATTTATATTAGTGATATTTCAGTTTTCTGCTAAAAATGTTGCTTTTTACAGATATTATTTAAACAAATTTATTAATATCAAAAGTCAGGATTTTTAAGAATTTTAAGTGATCAACTTCGTCCTATGGTTTAAAAACAGTTTCCGTAACAAAATACTATTATTCAGGATGATTATACAACCATTTTTACTGCTAAAGTTGTAGTTGAATGGCATGTGCAAAGTTTTAGTGAAGTAGAAACTTTTATCTGGCCACCAGATTCCGCAGATCTCCACATCATTGGACATTTATGGTTCATTTTAGAAAAACAAGCGTCGATATCCTCCAACATAATCATTGAAAGAAGTGGAGACTGTTTTAACTGAAGAATGGATAAAATTGCTTTGGGAGGAATTCGAACTTTGTACACGTCAATCCCACACAGAATTCAAGCCGTAATTCCTGCCAAAGGCGATCATGCCCAATACTAAACTGAATTTGCTTCAAATTTCAATGTGTTTCCATAGGAGTAGATAGGTCACACTATCGCCCGGTCAATACTCCTCCTACGTCTATTGAACTGGAGTAGAGGCTTACCCCTTGTTTCCTGTTTAGGATGTGGTTTTCGGCTTTCTGTTCTCTCTCTTCAGACCTTGGTATTGGTGCTTCCGTGAGTTTCCTGCGATCTGACCGGTTGGTGGCAACGGCTCATCACTGTGAGGGTACCGGGTTGGCAGTTTCCTGGTTGCTGCTTCCGACTGGTAATTAGGAGCCCTAACTGTTGCGTAGCGTCAAGAGCGACTGCTCTGATCAACAGTTGTATAATATCGGGGTTCTTGTAGTGCCATGTCGCGCATGGATAAGTGTCCCTGCAAGCGCTTTCGGTGGGCAACCCCGAGGCCACACCTTGTTGCAGCCCTAGCCAGTTTCCCTCCCAGCACAGATCGTGGATAATGACCACCAGTATCCTCTACCCTAAGTCCCTTTCTACAAACAGAATCATGACTAAACAAATCAAAAATTACCATAAACCAGTTAAATCCAAACCACCTAAATCTATTAACCTCTCCTTCACTAATATCCGAGACATTCGTACTAACTTTCCTAGTATAGAAGCGTTCCTGCATGAAAAGTCCCCTGACACCCTTGCGCTCTGCGAAACTAACCTCAACTCAGCTATTCCCTCCTCTGACCTCTTCATTCCTGGTTATCTTCCCCTTTTAAGGAAGGATTCCACTGTCCACATGCATGGGCTGGGTGTTTATGTCAGCGAACACCTCCCCATAGCTAGGGTGACTTCACTCGAATCTACTAACCACCAATACATATGTCTCCGCCTGTCTGTCCTCAGTTCGGTTAGTTACCTATTCTTTCTTTACCGTTCTCCCTCCTCTCCTGACTGCTCCCTACTAGATAGCATTGCTGACAACATAGATAAGGCTATTTCCTATCACCCATTCGCTCACATATTTGTATTTGGAGATCTCAATGCCCGTCACTCTGAGTGGCTTGAAAACGCCGTTACTGATCCAGCGGGCATACACGCCATGAACTTTGCTATTTCCCAATCCCTTACACAAGTGGTGGACTTCCCCACTCGCTTCCCAAGCACTCCCTCGGGTCACTCCTCACTGCTAGATATATGTTTCACCTCTACGCCTGATGCCTGTCAGGTCTCGCAGCTTTGCCCTCTCGGCAGCTCCGACCACGCTGTAGTCTCTCTCGGTATTTCTTTCCAATCTCACTCCCACCAGGAGTCCCCTACCTATAGGACCTCCTACCTCTACCAAAAAGCTGACTGGGATGCCTTTCGCGATTTCCTCTGCGACGTCCCTTGGGGAAAGTGTTCGACCTATCAGTTGATGACTGTGCCTCTGAGGTCTCGTCATGGGTGAAAGCTGGCATTGATGCCGTCATACCCACCAGGAAGTATTGCTTTAAACCTCATTCCTCTCCGTGGTTCTCTCCGGCCTGCTCAGCCGCCATTTCCCACAGGAACCATTACTTCCGTCTATTCCGGAGACAGACAACTGATCACAATAGGCGCCTGTTCACATCTGCTCGCAGTGAGTGCAAGAGAACCCTAAATGACGCCAAACAGTTGTTCGCTGAGAGAATGCGACAGCACATAGCTGACCGCAAGTTCGGCTCCAAGGACTATTGGAGGATTTGTAAACGAGTGCTCAACAATAGGAAATCCTCAATACCTCCTTTAATCCATGGATTTGAGGTTCTCACGTCATCTGCGGACAAAGCTGAGTGCTTTGCCCACAGATTCTCATCCAACTCCACCTTCGACTGGTCCGGAGTACACCCACCCGACTTCCCTATTAGAACTGAGGCCAAACTGCACGACGTATATATTACTCCGACAGTAGTATCCAGAGTAATTTCAAAACTCGACCCCCATAAGGCGTGTGGAGACGATGGAATCCCAGTGATAGTCCTTAAGAGGTGTGCTCCTGAACTTTCCCCTGTCCTCTCTAAACTATTTAACTACTGCCTTTCTGCTTCCTGCTTTACTGCATGCTGGAAGTTCTCTTCAGTCGTTCCTGTATTTAAGAATTGTGGTGAACCCTCGGACCCATCCAACTATCGCCCTATCAGTCTTCTACCGATATTCGGGAAAGTATTCGAGGCTATAATCAATGCCGAAATAGTTCATCATCTCACCGCCCACAAACTGTTCCCCGACAGGCAATATCGATTCCGCTTTGCCAGGTCCACGGCCGACCTGCTAACAACCGTGACGGAGTACATGCTACAGGCCCTTGATGCGTCTGACGAGGCTCACGCGGTTGCTCTGGACATCTCCAAGGCTTTCGACGGGGTTTGGCACTCTGGCCTCCTATGCAAACTATGCGGTTATGGTATTACCGGTCGCCTGCTTGACCTAATCCAATCTTTCTTAAATAACCGCAAAATGAAGGTCGTTCTGAATGGGCGTGCCTCTTCGTCCTACAGCACGAATGCTGGTGTCCCACAGGGCTCTATCCTGGGCCCGACGCTCTTCCTTATTTTCATTAACGACCTCCCAGATGAGATCAAGTCCCAAGTAGGCATCTACGCAGATGACACTACAATATACTCCCGCACCAGTAAGAAACCTGTCGTGGCGGACAGATATAATCTCGCTGCTGACCTTGAACGGGATCTTCACTGTGTGGTGAACTGGGGCAAGAAGTGGCTTGTCAACTTCAATTCGTCTAAGACCAAGCTGTTGTCTGTCAACCATTACAGGCAACCTCTCCTGCCTCCCATAAGCATGGACCAAGCGATTCTCCCGGAGATTCTCTCCGGGAGAATCTTTTTCAATGCCACATATACTATCTGGTATATGTGGCATTGTGGTATATGTGGTATACTATTGTGGTATATGTGGTATATGTGGTATATGTGGTATACTATTCTGGTATATGTGGTATATGTGGATCTTTTTTCAATGCCACATATACTATCTGGTTTTAACGCTTTATTTTTCGTTAAAATAGTACGTTTTCTATGGTATTTCTTTTCGTCGTTTTTTTTTATATATATAGATAAACAAAATATCATATACAAAAAAGAAGCATTTAGACAAAATAAAGAAAACCTTGAAAAAGGAAAGCAAATTTAAAAAAGCAGATACCTTCAAAGATACCTCTGTGGATATCAACACGTTCTCTGTTCTCGAGACAGAAACGCGCCTACAATTTAACCAGGTCAATAAAAACAATTTCGCCTATGTCATATTTTTGGTCTGGTAACTATGACAACGTTCAACTGAGTTTTTTCCCGGCACCTCAAGCAAATGGCAGATGGACAAGATGTCGCCAGTGATTATAAAGGAAGGACAAAAGACTTGGTGTGTGTCTAGAATGCCTAAACGACTTATTTATTAAACAGGGACCATAAAGCGGACACAAAAGTCAAGCAAATGTCTCTGTTTCGAATATTTTCTTTCCGTCTTGTTTTAATAAGAAATGTCATTTATTTATATCCAATTTATCTTGAGAGACAGGAAGACGGGTTCGTGTGCACTGAAACAGTAACAATTTGTGCCGCAAATTCAAACCACCGCTGGATATTTTTTTGTTTTTAAGTAATCACCTAATTTCCCAACAATATTACGTAGCACTTTCAGATGAGTTAATATTTTGAATAGTGCTTGAACAATTGAACTCATTCGTATACTTGATATTTTGGCTGATCTATACTTCAGGGTTTATCGTGTACATAAATTCTTTTTTAAAAAAAAAAGAAAATGTACTTTTTAATTTTAAAACTGAATGTATTGTCATTAGTAAAAAGAGGAGTCCAAAATGCCAACTACAAGTCGGGGAAACGGAAATCAACCAGATACAGAAATTTAAATATCTGGGAAACGTTCTAACAGAAGACGGAAAGTGCGACACTGAGATCCGAAGGCGTGTTCGCATGGCTAAGGATGCATTCCAAAAGCTGAGTAGAGTATTAAGAGACAGGAAAATGTTCTGGATTTTTATATGATGTCTCTGATAGCAATCACGGGAGGGAAAACGCAGGAACTTCTACAGAAGGTAGTAAAAGAAAGTGAGAAGAAAGGATTGAGCATAAACCTTAAGAAAACTGAGGGTATGGTCACCGGCAAAAAGAGGTGCCCAATACGCCAACTACGACGAGATTTTTGTCAAATTATTTTCACGATAAACTAAAGCTCACTCTTGCCCCATTTGAAACAAGTGTAAGTAAAGAAATTTAAATGCCGTAGAATCGTTGTGATAGAGCCCAATACGCCAACTACAAGTCTAAGAAACTATAATAAAACAAGTAAAACAAATCAAATATCTGGGAAATGTTTTGAGAGAGGATGGAAAGTGTGACATGGAAATCCAAAGACGCATTGGCATGGCCAAAGACGCATTTCAAAAGCTAATCAAAGTACTGAAAGACAGGAAATTTTCATTGGAAACAAAGAAAAGTGTGCTGGATTGCTATGTGATATCTGTCTTTCTGTATGGAAGTGAATGTTGGACGATTTCATCAAGGATGAAGGAGAGGCTTGAGGCAACAGAAATGTGGTTTTACAGAAGAACGCTGAGGACAACATGGACGGAGCATATGAGAAACGATGAGATGTTAGAAAGGATGCAAACGAGAAGAAAACCCGTACTTAACATCAGGAAGAGATTAATGAATTTCCTGGGACCTTAATGAGGAAGTAGGCCCTGGAGAGTTTAATACTCACAGGTCGGATAAAGGGAAGAAGAGACAGTAGAAAGCAGAGCGAGACGTACTTGATTAGTCTGAGCAAATGGATGGCTGAGCGGGGTTTGGAAGAGATACCAAAAGAAAAAATATTGAGAGTGACAAAATACAGGGTCAAGTGAAAGTCCATGATCGCCTAAGACCTGAAGGGGCAGATGAAGAATAAATATTCTTCAATATGGCAGCGAATACTGGACAATCCCATCAAGGATGAAAGAAAGACTGAACGCAATTTAAATGTGGTTCTACAGAAGGATGCTGAGAATACCATGGACCAAACATGTTAGCAACGACTGGGTTTTGGAGAGGATGGAACCGAAAAGAAAACTTATACTTAACATCAGGAAAAGACAGCTGAAGTTTCTAGGTATGTAATGAGAAACGAAGGTTTGGAAAATCTGATACTCACAAAACAATTAGAAAGAAAGGAAGACAGGGGAAAGCAACGCGTACATACTTCATTGAGCAAGTGGATGGCAAAATGGGGTTTGAGATAAATAACAAGAGAAAGGGTGTTAAACGCTACAAGTGATAGGGTGATGTGGAAGGCCATGATCGCCTACATCCTGAATAGACACGTCACATAGAAAAAGATGAATACCAAGAAGGTATGAAGCAAAACTTGACTAGGCTGATAAACGTAACTTCTGTAGTTTTTATTTTTCTACTGACTCACTAATTCTTTACATTTTTTACGGCTTACCAGACTTTTGTGTGTTATTAAAAGCTGAAACCTATTTTGAGTTGTAAGAATATTTTTTCCTTTTTTTTTTTTTTTTTGTTTTAATATAGAGTGTCTCTAAAGTTTGGGCACATATACAAAAGTTCATATTTCAAGAAATTTTTAAGCGTTCAATCAAGCGTGTTGCATCTGTGATTTTCATTGAGTACACATTCTTTAGCATACACCAGAAAAAGAAACCAATTCTTTCTTATTTTGATAAAACCATGATTAACCTGTGGAGGTAAAAACCATATAATTAACGAAATTACTTATAAGTCCGAATTTAAAGGTACCCTTTATAATACTGATCCTATTAACTCGTAACTTTGGGATGGGAAATGATTCATACCTTTCTCAAGGGTGTTTGCGTGTAAGTGAATAATAAAGAACCCCAACTAAAATTCTAACTCGGTACTCATTTCTCATTCCGAACCGATATCTATTACGACATCTGCACATCTTCCGTATTATGCAGGCAATAAACATCACAATCAAAAGAAAATGAAAAAAAATAATATGTCTACCTTTATCGTTATTAATTAAATTATCATTATTGTTAATTAAATATTCATTATCTTAGTATATTCAAAACAGGTATGTCTTTTTGTGTTCGTTTTCTTTAAAACTTCCACATTGTTCGCATGTTTAGACTATTGTATTGTATTGTCAGCATCTCCCTAGTGAGTGACACCTTGCCGTGATCAGGAGGCTTGCGTGTCATTATGATCCGGAGGGCTATGCTAGCTTTGTCTCCTGGTAGGGTCATCCAAGCCAGACAGGTCGAAGGGTAGAGACCAGACCAAAAAGCACTCACTGGTCCTCCAGTTTGGGGGTTTGAATAGAACTAACAATCCAATTCTATAAAACAAAGCCTGTTACAGAAACCGCACGCGGCCCTATGTTCCCCAAAGAATCAAGTGGCATAAAAAGAAGATTGTCAGCATCTTTGCGTAAAACCATATCTGTTGACGCAAGTATCCTCTTCATTCTTGGAAGAAATTTTCGATCATCCACTGCCATATAGGAGGACGCGCTCGCCCACTTCTTTTGGCGGGTGTCCATGACCAATTAAGATAAACTTCGACATGTTAAGACAAGTTTACACATGCTATGACAAGCTTAACCGAGTTACCGCATATTTGAGGGCTGGGTAATCTTTGACCAGTGGCCCTATCGTCCGCGCTCGGGTTCCTCACAAAAAAACCTACCTTGTGTCGCAACTCACTCCAGAGGGTGAGAAAGAGCTAATACTCTACCATATAGGAAGATTGATACGAGAGAAAAATAGTTGGGTACCCAGTAATAAGCATATTTTCTAGTAATCGTGATTTTCTAAGCGAAGGTTAGAACGTGTCACAAGGCCGAAAATGTGGAGCACCCAGTGAGGATCCAGATAACTACTCAGTCAAAATTGATCTAACAAGACAGGTCTGCTAACCATTACACGACATCAATGCGCTTAATGAATTTCCAGGTGTAGCTTAGATGTGGCACATGGTCGAAAGTGTGAAGCACCCAGTGCAATGGTGTGGAAAACTAGTTTCTAATTCTCGGCTTACGGCAGACACCGCAAGATACTTGTCAAACCATGACTAGTTCGTGATCATGTTAGACAGGATCGAACTCACTGTCAAAACCTCTCTTTTATACATCCCTCTACAGAAAACGACCATAGATATTTTAGATTAAACTTTGTAAAAATAAGTTCAAATATGGGCCCCAGAAATTCAATTATTGTGAAGATAATACGAAAGTACATTGATAAATATCTAGCTCAGCACAATTTTAACCTTCATCTTGATCTATAATTTTCTCTGTATAGTGTTCGATTGAATTTGATTTCTTTGGCAGCATATCAATTCTTTATGTATCATTTAATACCAAAATTTAATTTTCTTAAGTGCTTTGAAGTAATAAAATTGTCTGTTTTATATGTAGTTTTGTTGAAGTTATATTTTCGAATACAATATGATTTCTTTAAAAAAAATTGTAGGATATTATATGGATTAATATGATGAAAGAATTTGTCTGTACTTCTGAGATGAGGTAGTATTTACACGATTTACATTATTTAAACTATTCTCCTCAAGAACACATGACCCAGTGGATATGGACGTTGATTAGTTCCAGTGAATTTACCCAAAGTATTGTGAGTTCAATACAAGGCTACAGCAGTGGCGAACAAATAACTCAGAGAGTTATGTTAAAGGGAGATTACTACATGTCTAACAGAAGTGGCATCGCACATGAAATGAGACTGATATACCCCAGTAATCGTAATAAAGGGTTCAGTTCGAAATTCTTAGCACTTGAAGTAGGCCAGAGCGTACAACAGCCGAAACGTCGTAAAAATGGCAGTAAAGATGTGGACAATAGTCCGAACAATATAAATAATAATGAAAAACTTCTTTTATGTTGGCTGATTTTGTTTAGCATCGTATCAACTCTATCAGTTATTTCATGCCAAAATCTGAATATTTTGAATGCTGTCGTATGCCATCAACTAGTGTTGTTGGTAATAATAGATGTTTTCGGTTATTTTACTATCAATAAATGTAGTTGGTAATTTTTTTATATAAAATATATATTTTTATACTTTCATAGTTAACGGGGTTTCACTATTTTCCCATAGTTGGGACCCTAACAGTTGCTACCACCTCAGGTCATGGTAGACATGGGAAGAACAGCAATTAAGAGGTGGTTCCACGCTTCTTAAAACCTCCAATCTCCCGATCAGAGGCCTTGCTGTCGATTAGTTCTTCGTCATACCCAGGATTTATAATCGATCTGACGGAGAAGACTTGAATTAAGATCGTGGACAAAAGAGATTGTCGAAAAATAAATTCTAATTAGGATACAGACTTATTGACGTAACTGCGCATATAACGGAGGTAGCTTCCATAAAGTTTTACTAATTATTATCCTATTTTTTTATGAAAAATATTCGGTTTTTATTTGCCATGTGAAAAACATCTGATGCTGTGAACAATGTTTAATCAATTATATTTAGAATATCAGTGAAGGTAAAAAATAGATTTCAAAAATGTTTAAATCATGACAAGAATGTCATGGCAAGCCAGCCAGACTAGTTTTTGTCTGATGACACAGTGCACAGTGTGCTGCTTATGTTAGAAAGATATTTTTTGTGTCCAGTCGTTAAACAACATAAACTACAAAAAATATCTCCATTCAAACTACGCAACATTTAAAAAATTTTTCTCTGGCCTCACATAGGCAGACAACTTCGCGGATTTCGACGTGGTGCAATGGTTAGCAATCTTAACTCGCTAGATCAATTATTACTGAATAGTGACTTCGATCCTCACTTGGTGTCCCTCATACATTCTGCCTTGTGCCAAAGCAAAGCTATACAGATAACTTAGCGTTAAACTGAATTTAAATTTTACCCCTTTCAACCATGTATCTATCTACTTCCCACTCTCTCTCTCTACTTTTCTCTCTCTCTCTCTCTCTATATATATATATCTACTTCCCACTCTCTCTCTCTACTTTTCTCTCTCTCTCTCTCTATATATATATATATCTACTTTCTCTCTCTCTCTCTCTCTCTATATATATATATATCCTTCTCTCTCTCTACTTTTCTCTCTCTCTCTATATATATATATATCTACTTTCTCTCTCTCTCTCTCTCTATATATATATATATCCTTCTCTCTCTCTACTTTTCTCTCTTTCTCTCTCTCTCTCTCTATATATATATATCTACTTTCTCTCTCTATATATATATATACTTCTCTCTCTCTACTATTTCTATCTCTACTTTTCTTTGTTTCTCTCAATACATAATTACTTTTCTCTCTATATATTTACCTACATTTCTCTCTTCATCTACTTCTTTCTAACTACTTTTTTTCTATCTACTTCTCACTGTCTGACTACATCTTTTTTCTCTGTGTGTCTATCTACATCTGTTTCTCTCTATTCAACTACATCTCTCTCTGTCTATCTATTTACATCTCTTTCTATCAGTCTATCTATGTACATCTCTCTTTATGTCTCTCTCTACATCTCTCTCTGTCTCTCTCTCTACATCTCTCTTTGCGTGTCTCTCTCTCTCTACATATCTCTCTATCTTCTTCTCTATGCTATGCTCTCTCTCTCTCTATCTATCTCTCTCTCTCTCTCTCCCTCCCTCTCTGATTTTCTCGGTCGCTTTATTTCTATACCGGAGCCACATAAGCCATCTCGGTATTTGAGGCTAGCTGTAATATTTATCGAATTTTACAAGCAGCGCTTAGAGTCTTTTTCACCCACAAGAACCAGAAAAAAATTGTAACAATGAATAAATGTTCAAGCGTGACTTCGAGCAACGAAAAATAGGAGAGCCATGATCAGCCACGTTTTAATACGGATAGAACCTATGAAAGAAGAGATATTTTTTGTTAGCATGATATCACGGGTAGTATTCATTTAAAAAATTTCTCACATACCCTGTCATTCTCATGATTAAATCGACTAGTTTCTATAAAAAAGAAAGGGTAATTTAAACCTCCTGAATGTTAAAGTTTTTGCAAATCTCTTTTTTGTTTAGCAATCTGGAAGTTTGCAGTGCATCCGAACAGTTTAGCTGAAGAAGACAAACTCGAGTAAGTTTTGCTCAAGTCGAGACCTCTACAACTATTAATAACACAGTATCACAGCAAATTCTGTTTTTAGTCGACGATAACGCATTTTTTTTTCTAAAGGGACATTTTAGTACTGGCATCATTTGAAGCTGGGCCCCTCAACGTGTTGAAATATTAGGTTGTCCCAAAAGTTCGTAAACACCTGCAAAAAATTGAAATTTTACTCGCCAAGTAATCTAAGGTTACCAGAAAACACTTGCAAAAAGTTGAAATTTTACTCGCAAAAACAACAAAAATTATTGCTCAAAATAAAGACCATCATTTTCCAAGACATTCTGCCATCGATCTGCAAGCTTTCGGATCTGGTCAAACTTTTGGAACAAACTAATAATTAGCGAACTAATCTGGCTAATTATCACCATTGAGTTGTGAGTTTCGATCCTCATTGGGTGCCCCAAACACAATTTGACATTACAAAAGATCAGACGGGTTGACATGTCGGAAAAGCAAATTAATCTGTCTGATCACTACTACGGAGTAGTGAATTTGATTTTCACTGAGTGCAGCATATGCGGGTTTTTTATAAACCACTTTGCTTTTGATTAGTACTCAGTTTGCTAAATATTTACGCAATAATTACTCAACTACCAGATCCTGAACATTCGTCTATCATGATGGATGCCATCATTGCATTTCTCACACATAGAACCCACTTCAGGCTTATTGTTTAACCTTCTAAAATTGAAGTACAATGTCAATCATTATCTTTTCTTTTTTTAATTCCTGTCATTTTTGTCTTCTCTCCTAAATAATGTTGTTTTTTCCTATTCTCGTAAACTTATTTCATTATAGTAGGTACCTCTACTCATTTTCGATACCTAAGTTTTAAATTGAAATTTTAAAAATAAAAAAAAATCTTCAAACATCAGTTTAAGTTTAATTGAAAGCTAAATGATTAAATTTACTATTTCCAGAAAGCAAAATATTTAGGTGTATTTCAAACAGATATTATATTCATTAGAATCTAAAATTTTGACCTTTTTTTTTTTTAATTTTCAATTTTTTGGTCATTTTTTTCCTTTTTTTCTTTTTTTTTTTACCTATCGATACATTTGTAAACAAAAATTCATTCTCGGTTTTAAAAATCTTGCAAAAATAAAATATATATCACTCACACGTTATTTTTTGAAAATTAGTAAATTTAATGTTAAATTATTCTGATTTGAAACAATTATTACTTGTTTATGGCATGAAATCTACAATAAAATTATTTCTTAATTAGAAAGATCTGACTCGTTTACCTTTCAAGTAGACGATGATAATCCTCGTTGTAAATCAGTTCACATATCTTGAAGTATGGTGACCAAAAAAATGACATAATTCAATTTAATATTTCGTAAGGGGAACAACCCTTGTAACAAGTGATCTTTTAATGATAAGTCTCTTATAAGTTTCCGTTGTAAAAGAAAATGTATAGTTTAACATTAAAAAAATTAAATTATTTTAAAAATCCTAGTTCTAAATTATTTGTATTAAGCTTTTGAATTTTCGATTTGTAAATAATGTCTTTACTTAATAAATTAATACCTGAGTAACAGGAAAAAATTTAAAAGATGTTTGAAATGTTCTAAATCATCATCATTAGCAAAGAGAAAA
>JBBBDQ010000227.1:450000-467500 GCA_037127315.1 Ascarosepion bandense | reverse complement strand
AAGAGTTTTTTCTTCCTTTGTTCTTTCGCGTTTTTTTCTTTCTTTGTTTTATTTTGTTTTTGGCTTTTTCATTATTTTTTCTTTCCTTTTTCCTTCTTGTTTCTTGTTTTATTTTTTTTATTTTTTCTTCTTTTTCTTCTTGCTACCTTTCTCTTTTTCCTTTCTTTCTTTTTATTGATTTCTTTTTGTTTCTTTTGTCTTTCTCCTTTATCTTTCTTTTTCTTTCTTCTTTATATTTCTTCTTTCTTTCTTTATCATTTTTCTTCTTTTTTTGTTTCTTTTTTCGTTCTTTGTGCTTTCTTTCTTTTTTATTTCTTTGCTTACTTTTTTCTTCTTTTTATTTCTTTTTTCCTTTATCTTTCTTCCTTTTCTTTTGCATGTTTTCCTCCTTTCTCTCTCTCTCTCTCTCTCTCTCTCTCTCTCTCTCTCTTAATTTATGCATGTACACTTGTTCCAAATTCGGGTACTGCGCGGACTAGTAATGCCAGTGATAATTTTTCAGTATATAAAATAAGTGTGCCGATTCAAATATACGTTCCCTGAGGATTTTTATATAAATGTGATGAATAACAAATAGAACCAAACAATCCTGCCCCCCACCCCCAAAAAATATTTTTAGGAAAATTAATAATCGTCCCGTCGGAAAAATAACAACTATGCCGGTGGCGTAGGGAGGGCATTGAGGGAAATAATTTAATCTTGGTGGCACTTGTATTTAGTACACAGGAAATGTTGCACATATCGTAAAGTTTTCATCTTTCTTAGCCTTTCGAGATAAAGTCTAGGGAGAGCTGAATTTATGCCTTTTGTAGGACATTAATTAAATGTATTCAAGTCCCAGCTACAGTCAGAATTTGAACTCGCTTCGCTGATGTTGTATATCGCGATGATACTGTAGGGATACATTTTTTTTATTTCCATCCATAAGCATAGAAGAAAAAAAAAAGAAAAAATGAAAGAGAGAGAAGCCATACACTTCATATCACCAGCTGAAACTTTTATAACAAGAGTCGAGTCAGCTCAATTGGCCATGACACAATCTATGACGCACAGGGGTTGATAGGGAAGGGATGTGACTTCTCATTCAAATGTTCTAGTCCACACATAAACCATGATGCATCGCGAACATAGAGTTGGGCGGGAGAGAGTGAGGGCAGCTGTAAGAACCCCTCCCTAACCATCGCATTCTCCTGTCTGACTAACTCACACCAATCATCCGAAATATTACACTTATTGCTGACCCCTGCTAAAGAATCTGCCATAAAAAAAAAAAGATTGAATGAAGACTCCTGGGAAATTGTGAAAATCATCATTTTTTTTTCTTCGACATTTTTAAATGTATCGTACTTGCAAAATAAAGAAATAATACGTGATTATATTAGACAGTTAGAATTCAAAGGATGGATACTGTATTGAATTCTACAAATCATGACTTACCAGGTGCTGGTTTGCCACGTCATTTAGAAATAAAATCAAAAGAATTGTAGTTTCGGTATCAAATGAAAAAATTATATTCTGAAATTCAGTCGATTTAGACAAATCTAGGACATTGTCCACTTTTAGAGATCGGTATTAGATTAGAGACCATTAATAATAATTCACTTTGGGTGTCATAATTGCTGCCTTAACCAAGACAAATTCTCGGAGGAAGAATTTACAATACGGAAAGGTGTTATATGAATTCATGAACTATGTTAAAGTGATTGTAAGTACTTTTACTGGGTCTCTTTTCTGATGTCTTGCGTTTTATTTATTCCCAATATATATATATATATATATATATATATATATATATATATTTATCAGCATGCATTATATATATATATATATATCAGCATGCATTAAAATTATCTTTTTTAAGGGACCGATCTTTATTTTTATTCGTTTTTTTTTTTTTGAGGCCTTTGTGAATTTCATTCGTGTAAAATCTTCTGTACAATAAAGACGGAAGACGATGATGGTTCGCTTGAAATAGGCCTATACTCTCGCTTTACCATGAAATAACGTGCATGCCTTAATTTTTTCTTATATATATATATATATATATATATATATATATATATATATATCTACTGTGCTTTAGATAAAGGCATTTGATGTTTATTACAAGATATTCCTGTTAGGAAAATAGGAACATTCACAGAAAAAGGCTGTGTGTGTGTGTGAAAGATAACAACGTTAATTGCAGTTGTCTGACCAGATAGTCAGTCAAGTGCCATACGTGATATACGCTTAGGCGATCATGTCTCGAAAGAGACATGACTGACTGTGCAGAAGATTATCCCGCAGTAGGTTGCCATTGCTTTCTGCGGTGGACTGGTTGCCGACCAAGGCTATAGAACCCAGTCTGTCCTGCTATTTAACCCATAACTGAAAGGAAGAGACGGATTAATACCTTTCCCAAGGGTATTTGCGCGTAAGTGAATAAAATGGATTCAACTGGAATTCGAACTCGGCTCCCCGGTTTCTCGTTCCGAGCCGATATCCACTGTAAAACAACGCCCTGACCAGATAGTAAATAATTTTAATGTATTATATATATGGGAGGGGAGATATATAGATTTTATATAATAGAATAGTATGTGGAAAATAAATTGTAAAGTAAAAAGATAAATTCTCGTTTATCCTTCAGACTCAAGTTATACGATTACGCATACGCATGAAGAGGAGAGGACTTTGAAATTTTACATTCTTAAATTTTAATTTTTTCAAAAACCAAATGTATTTGCCTATATATATATATATATATATATATATATATATATATATATATATTAAGCGCCGCTTAGATTTGGCACAAGTTCGAAGGTATGGGGTACCCAGTGAGGATCGAACTCACTATTCAGTTTTAATAGGTTCTAGCAAGATAAGCGTGCTAACCATTACATCACGTTGGGATTAGATAGATAGATAGATAGATAGATAGATAGATAGATAGATAGATAGATAGATAGATAGATAGATAGATATTATAATTATGAAGTTAGGAAGATCTTCTGATTACAATACCTTGGTTTCCACCTTTCGGTACAGTCAGGTGTAATATATTAACTGATTACCCAATGCACTGACCTCCCTTTTGGTGAGTCAGTGGGATCGGTTTAGACAAGCCTAGATATGCTAAGACATGTTTAGACATGCAAAGACCAGCTTTGTACCCTGTTACCGCGTAAACAGGGTCTGGGTAACCTTTGACTAGTGGCTTGAGCATCCACACTCGGGTCTCCTACATAAAATACTGACCTTGTGACACAACTCGCTCCAGTGGGAGCAGGGTAAATAAAATGATTATCCAACGCTTTTTTCAACGCATAACAGGAATTTTAGATTGCATAACAGGATGTTTAAAATAATGGAGGTGTTAGTCAAGACTAGGGAAATAATATTGTACATACGTTCATCCAAGATGGGCACCTCGACATAGTGTAATGGTTAGCAAGTTCGTCTGGATAGAACCTATTACAACTGAGTAGTGAGATCGATTCTTCCTGGTACCTCAAATTTACGGCCTTGTACCACGTCTAAACGGCGCTTAGAAAATCACCATACATTCATCCGGATTTCTAAGAGCCTTTTCTAAAATGTATAGATCCGGATTTTATTTCGGAACATTCATTTAGCAACCTTTCTCGTTCTGGAAATGATACTATAGTCAACTTCTCTTCTTGACACAATCTGCAGACATCACCACCCTTGCAAGGTCTGGCCTTTTTAAAATACTCTAAATTACATGAGGTTCTTCGCCATTTTTTTCTTTTAATTTCTACACTAAAAAGAGAACTTGTATTTAAATAATGAGTATATTATTCTATTATAATTTTACACCGTAGCAAAAGAGACACAACTCGATGTCTTTGAAAGATTTCAAATGCTGAAATAGCACCATTTCTATCTATAATATTTACCTTTATTGATCATCTCATCTATAATACTTATCTTTATTTTTATCGCGGGTTTTTTTTTAATTGCAATATAAATTCATTTTTTAGTACTTCTTAATAAAAATAAATATATCCGTAGTTAAGATTTTTGTTTAACAAAAAAATGTAATTGTCTCAGGGATGTCGTTCGCTTCAATAATGATGGTTTATGAACCCTTTGTGTGTTTGCTTCGAAAAAATCTTGTAAACTCTTCTAAAATAGATTTTTATGCATCCTCTGTAACAATATCATCTGTTTTGGTTGATTTTTACCGGAAATGTCCGATGCCTCTCAGTCAGAGAAGGCCATGAATTTCTTTTGCCTAACGGGTGATGGTGCAATAAATTGCATTAAACATAAGCGGGCCGCGACTATAAAAAGTTTTGGAAATCCTGCATTAGATTGCCGGACGCAATCTAAACTTCCTTTGACAAACAAATCACCGTAACATTGGTAAAGATATTTTTATGTATGAAATACAATAGCCGGCATGATCAGGTCGAAAACGGGATACTGTTTCTGCAACTACTCGGTCCTGACTTTCCAGTTTTGATAGACTTCAAAAAGCGTTTCTGAGTCCTTGTTAGATTTTCCAGCCTCAAGCTTCTCTCTCACAGGCGAGTCTTTCAATACTCTATCGCTATGTGCGAGTAGTTGAATATAACAACCCAACAGGAATTGAACTCGGCTTTGCGATTAAGAATCCCGAACCGTTATTCATTACGCCATCTGCACATCTACGCTTACAACCCAATCGGTCATTCACCTAGCTAATGATCAAGTTCGATGTTGCCGGAACTTCTGTGTTAGTACGAGAACCAATGTTTCAACGAGGTGGGGCCGTAAACCGCAAAAAATGTTAAAGATATAAATATGTGTGACTTTGGAACAAAGGTTTCCGGCGTTTGAATATGGGATTGCGTTTAACACGTGATTGAAATTGAGTATATATATATATATATATATATATATATATATATATAGCCTTTGATTCACGCTATCTTTACGTCAGACGACTATTAAGAAAATGGAGTTGGTCGAGTAAAATGATTTTGGGGCGAGTAAATTTTCCCTCACTCTCGACCGCCGGTCGAGAGATTTCTTTTTCAAAAAGGATATATATATATATATATATATATATATATATATATATATATATATATATATATATATATATACCGTTGTATGATCATTTCTACATGAAATACCTAAGAGAGATTTCACATTTAATCGGCAACGTTCAATACTCAAAATAAAATAAGATATTACCGGCGGAAGTTCAAAAATTTACGTCACAGAAAAAACTAGATGGGATTGAAGTAGATAGCAATCAATTTCTATTTTTAGATTTTGGACAACATTTATTTTTAGATTGAGTTGTAAGTGAAAAATTTTTTAAAATTGGCATTGTCTAGCTCTAAAAAAAAGAGGAAGAGGAAGTGAAGGAAGAAATAGGAAGTGGTGTTTGACAGGGAAGAGGGGGCCTAAACAAAATGGAAAGGAAAGGAAATAAAAAAGGAAAAATAATAGAAAGAAAAATAAAGGAAAGAAAATTTTCATCTCTGTAGAGACGCTAGGGACGTGTTAACAAAACTAGCGTTTTTAAATGGGATGAAATTATTAGAAAAAAATTTTTAGAAAAAAAATTATTTAGGGGAAAAAAGCTGATATATAATTTATTTAAATTTAATTTAATTAATTTTATTAATTATAAACCTAGATCTAAATTAAAAATAAAAATTATAAAATTTATTTTAAAAAAACTTTAAAAAAAATATTTTTAAGTGCGGGGAAAATATATACAAACATGCAGGAAAATTGGGGGTTAAGTTAGTCTAAGTATCTCTACTTCTTAAAAGGTCGATATTAATAGGCGAAAGGAAAAGGAAGGTAGAGGGGTTCAAATTTACTATTTAAAGATTTAATTAATTAATCAATAATTCAAAAACAATTTAATTTATATTTTCTCTCCTAAAAACTGAATTTCGAACTTAAATTTTAAATGTTCACAAATTTCACCTTATGGCGGCACTTACTAATGAATTCTTTTCTTAAATTCAAGAGTAGGTGCTGGTTTGGGTACTTTAATATTAGTATTTTTTTCTTGCAGACACAGATCGCACCTATTATGAAAATTCCTCGGAATTCGGGCTGAACCTATCAGTTTTCAACTAACTACAGAGTCCAGCCCTTCTTCCTTCATTTTCCAGAATCTCCCTGAAAGGGCTGTCTGGTATTTCTGACCCGGGTTCGAAAAAGAATACCTGTGATTGTAATACCTTTGCTTAAAGGGCCCCGCGGATATACCAATATAAGTCCGGTAATTTTTCTTGTTGTTGGATGGTGAAATGTGAGCTTCATAAATTACCTGGGTGGATTAACATTTGCCCTCCACCGGGCAGATATCCACGAAGCTACAATTGCATTCATTTGAGAATTCCGGACCCAGAGCCGGTATTACACAAATTCTTTAGAATTTGCCTTTTATGAGAACTTATAATGTTGTCCATATTTGGAGTACAAAAGTAGCTAATTTTTAGAGTGTTCCAATTAAAAATGTATACATATATATATATATATATATGCGACGGATAAATTGTCGTCTAAATTTCACAAAAACAGAATAATTTAATTTTAACACATATATTTACCAAAATTACACAAAAATATCTTGAAATACTAAGGAGTAAATATATTTAAAAAATTTCCTTTGGATTCAAATACGGCCTCCAAACGATTTCTTTTCTGGACGGTAGCCTTGTCTAAGTTAATGAATGCTGCAATAATTCTTGCCTTTAGCTCATCTTTGGAATTACAAGGAGTTTTGTTGATTTTTGCTCAACTGCACCCCACGATTATTATCCAATGGGGTCTGGGGTGTTAGGTGGTGGCCAGATGTAAGGGGTGATGAGATCGCAGATATTATGCAATCTACAAAATAAAAAACAAACAACGCGCATGTGCGAAATTAAAAGTATAAAATAGCGACAATTTACCCATTGCACCCTGTGTGTGTGTGTGTGTGTGTGTGTGTGTGTGCGCGCGCGTGTGTGTGTGTGTGTGTGTAAAAATTTCACTCTGACTACGCCTTTAAAAGTACAATATGAATTAAGACAAAAAAAACTTAACTTATGTAACGAGAGAGATAAGATACACTCCCGATCAAAAATTTAAGACCACTTAAAAATCTTTAAAAATTTAATTTGACTAGAAGAAAGTCCCTCGTCTTTCATAATAACCCGTCTTATTCTTCTATTCAATGCAGGAGAAATTTTTTGGGGCTTACCAGAGGATTTTGCTTTTACATAATTCTCACTGTTCTTTAGAAAGTTGCAAATCACAGTTCTACTGTGATTTACCTTAGCTGCGATCGCTCGCTGTGACAAACGTTGCTTATGGAATTCTAGAATTCGAGAACGCGCAACTTCGGTAAATTTGCTTGCTTTAGGCAACACCTTTACGCAGTGATTGCTAATAACTCGACCCCCATAAGGCGTGTGGAGACGATGGAATCCTGGTGATAGTCCTTAAGAGGTGTGCCCCTGAACTTTCCCCTGTCCTCTCTAAACTGTTTAACTACTGCCTTTCTGCTTCCTGCTTTCCTGCATGCTGGAAATTCTCCTCAGTCGTTCCTGTCTTTAAGAACTGTGGTGAACCCTCGGACCCATCCAACTATCGCCCTATCAGTCTTCTACCAATATTCGGGAAAGTGTTCGAGGCTATAATAAATGCTGAAATAGTTCATCATCTCACCGCCCACAAACTGTTCTCCGACAGGCAATATGGATTCCGATTTGACAGGTCCACAGCCGACCTGCTAACTACTGTAACGGAGTACATGCTACAGGCCCTTGATGAGTCTGACGAGGCTCGCGCGGTTGCTCTGGATATCTCCAAGGCTTTCGACAGGGTTTGGCACCCTGGCCTCCTATGCAAACTACGCGGTTATGGTATTACCGGTCGCCTGCTTGACCTAATCCAATCTTTCTTAAATAACCGCAAAATGAAGGTCGTTCTGAATGGGCGTGCCTCTTCGTCCTACAGCACGAATGCTGGTGTCCCACAAGGCTCTATCCTGGGCCCAACGCTCTTCCTTATTTTCATCAACGACCTCCCAGATGAGATCAGGTCCCAAGTAGGCATCTACGCAGATGACACTACAATATACTCCCGCTCCAGTAAGAAACCTGTCGTGGCGGACAGACATAATCTCGCTGCTGACCTTGAGCGGGATCTACACTCTGTGGTGAACTGGGGCAAGAAGTGGCTTGTCAACTTCAATTCCTCTAAGACCAAGCTGTTGTCTGTCAACCATTACAGGCAACCTCTTCTGCCTCCCATAAGCATGGACCAGATGATTCTCCCGGAGAGTAATACACTACGCCTCCTCGGACTTACCCTGTCCTCAGACCTCAAATGGAAGCACTATATTGAATCCATAGCAAAATCTACTGCTAAGAAGATTGGGTCACTATGTCGATCCAGGATGTTTTTTCCACCAGAATCCATCCTGCATATATACAAGTCAACCATCCGTCCGTGCATGGAGTACTGCTGCCATTTATGGTCAGGTGCCCCTGCCGTTCTCCTCAGTGTTCTTGACAAGCTCCAAAGGAGAGTCTGTAATGTGATAGGTACTGATCTGGCGACTCGTCTGCAGCCACTTTCCCATCGTCGAAATGTGGCCTCCCTCTGTCTCTTCTATAAATACTTTCATGGCTTCTGCTCGGATGAGCTTAAGTCACTGATGCCTCCTCAACAGGTGTTTACCCGTTCAACCAGACTGGCAACTGGGTCCCACCCATTCACAGTCAGGTTAGCCAAACGCAGACGACAATTCTACTCCTGCAGCTTCCTCTCTCGCACTTCCCGCCTGTGGAACTCACTCCCGTATTCTTGCTTTCCTGACGGCTACGACCTCCAGAAATTTAAAAGCAAAGTTAATACCCACCTACTAACCACTGGCCTCTAGCTCTCTCTCCCCTCCCCTGTATAACCTTCCCTTTCTCTCCGCCCATGTACCTGTCATTGCACCTGCTTTCTCAGTTTTCTATTGTTCCTTTCTAACTAGCTTGTACTCCTCACTCTTTTCTAATTAATCTTTCTACATTTATGTAACCCCCTGCACATCAGTGGCGTTTCTGCCTTGCTCGGGGTGAAATGATTAAAAAAAAAAAAAAAAAAAAAAAAATCTAACAATTTATACCCCTGGTCTTATAATTTTGATCATGTGTAAATCGCCTCATTTTATAAAAATGTAAGTTTGGAATGTAGCTTTTTGTTTCCATAACCTTTTAGATTGTAGTATTGGTGACCTTAAGTGGGAGGAGTTTAAAATCTATCTGTAAAAAAATTTCTTTTTAAAGATTTTTAAGTGGTTTTCTTTTAAATTTTTGATCGGGAGTGTATCTTATGTTTTCGTTTCCTATGGTGCTTGCATTTACGGATGCAACAAGTTTTGCAGATCGTCATCTGGATTGAGGGGGCATATGGTGGTACACAGGGGAGTTGCAGGACATGCAGATCCAATCAACGCAAACAAGGATACCATTTACCTGTCATTTAAGCCTAAGAAATCAAATGTTGGTCTAAAGAGCCAAACACCGAAGCGATTGCAAATTATGCGTGTGATGAAAAGATGGCTCTCATCTGAGTAAGCAATCACTGTGTATGCACATATGCCATGATTTTGAAGTTAATTTCTCTGAAAATTTTACCACTGAATTAATCTATAGCTGAGAGAGAGCACAACTTGTTCATATGTTTACCAATGGAAATTGTGTGGAATTAAATGCAATTAACTAAGCTAAAATTTTTATTAAGACTATTTAAGCTTCTGTAGCAAGTATGTTTTTTACGGGCTGGTGTTGCTAACCTCACTCCCCAAGTTTTGAAAACATTGTTGCCCTGCTCATAAACTGACCCCTATTATTAATCTCTAGCTAGAAAGAGAGAACAATTTATTCATATATTTACCAATGGTAACTGTAGTAAATGATCTCAGCTGAATTTTGAAATCTAGTCACCATTTCTACTTTCCGTGCAGATAGCCATTATCGAACACGCACATCAAGAAACTAGTATGAATAAAATAAAAAACAATAAACATTTTCGTTCAGTCGGGAAAAAATACGTAGTGTTTTACATCTTATCAATATTTACATGTAAAATAGTCGGTATGCAGAATGTGATGTGGACATGCGCCCCTGTCTCTAGCTCAGCTTCAGCGCATATCAACCCTGCATCTCCAATGGGTCTAGTTTATTCGTCAGGCTGTACTTTTTGGTATCAAGATCATCTTACAGACGTTTTTCCTCATATATTGAGTCATACATCCATAAATGTAAGAAGTCAAAAACAGAAAGGAATTTATCTCTCTCGTTGCATATTATCTCATATCTCACCTCCTCCCAAAATAAAGAAAAATTATATATATATATATATATATGTGTGTGTGTGTGTGTGTGTGTGTATGTGTGTGTGTGTGTGTGTGTGAATGCACGATGACGTAATGGTTAGAGGCTGAGAAATCGAAAACCAGTGTTTGAATTTCAGTTGAACGCGTTATATTCACTTGCGTGCATATACTCATGGAAAAGGCATGAACCTAACTCTCTTACCCTGCCCCAAATTATAGATAAATAGCAGGATAGGGTAGGTCATATAATCCTGGTTAGAACACTGTCAAGAAGAAAGAAGACATTCAATTCAAAATCTGATGAGGGTCGTTGTGGCGCACTATGCGCATCATTTCTATTTATTCGGCTCTTTTCCGAAAAAAAATGTGTGGCTGGATCTGCGCAACCCTTCAAATCTAACATCTCTTTGTATTTCTTAGATAAGGTATTGTAACTTTGCATTGTTCAGTCTGTTGTCCTCATCTTTTTGTCATATTCGCGGCGTTTCGACCGTTTTACGCCCCGGCCTTCTTCAGTTGTAATACGTTGTAATTTCCAACTGAACACTTTATTTAATCAACGGGAGTATATTTTTCTATTTACATGTGCTATATCTTTTATGGATATCTTAGTTTCAGTTAAATCCTATTTCCACGTTTTTGTTCCTTCTGCAGTGGCCATGTATTGAACTCAGAATTTAAGTGAAGTCACTTTCTTGATCAATCAATCAATCAACATGTTTATCCACGGAGCCACTGAAAATTAACGTCCTCATTATTCACCGCAAACGTTCTATTGAACAGGTGTAGAGGCTCATCCCTTGTTCCCTGTTTAGGATGTGGTTTCCGGTTTACTCTTCCGATCTTCACTTTTTTTTTCAATTGGAGTAGATAGACTAAACTATCGCCCAGTTCACACTCCACCCACGTCTATTGAACAGGTGTAGAGGCTCATCCCTTTTTCCCTGTTTAGGATGTGGTTTCCGGTTTACTCTTCCGATCTTCACTTTTTTTTCAATTGGAGTAGATAGACTAAACTATCGCCCAGTTCACACTCCACCCACGTCCATTGAACAGGTGTAGAGGCTCATCCCTTGTTCCCTGTTTAGGATTTGGTTTCCGGCTTTCTCTCTTCTAATCTTTTCACTCTTACGTAGCCCCCGGCACATCAGTGGCGTTACCGCCTTGCTCGGGGATGATATGATTAAAAAAAAATAAAAGTTTTCTCCTTTTTTTTTTAATTTTTATTTTATTTTATTTTTTATTTTTATTTATTTATTTATTTATTTATTTGCTTAATGATGGGTAGCTTCGAAACTTTCATTACTTTATTAAAAGTTTTACTTTGTTAAATATTCTGCATCTTTTTTCTCAGTTTACAATCGCTGCACAAAATTCATGAAATGTTTTCCTCATAGCCAATGGATTTCCTTAGCGGAATTAAAAGGATAAGAAGCTAAGAATGAAAGACAAAATTGTATGTGAGAATGATGCTTTGAGATTTTATAGGATGAAAGAAGCACAATTTAATTTATTTTCCATCTTATCGTAGAAAATGCAGACACATTTCCTTACACAGTTCACTTTTCTCGTTCTAACCTGAAGAAATCAACATCGAGACACATTCGAAACGCATCTTTTATAAGCTTTTCCACTGAATTTCATTATATATATATATATATATATATATATATATATAAAGAATACCTAGTAAGTCAGACAGACCTACCTAGGTTTCACCTAAACGGATCGTCAGGGAAAGCTCGCTAACGAGTAAAGAGACAAACGACAAATATAAAGAAAATCCAATCAACCCACGTGACCAAGAAAGAAGACGCCAAACACAAATAGGGGAGAATTTTATTAAGAAGACAAATTTCATATATATTAATTTTTTTTTAAATTTTCCTTCTTGGTCACGTGGGTTGATTGAATTTCCTTTATATTTGTCGTTTGTTTCTTTCCTTGTTAGCCAGCTTTCCCTGACGATCCGTTTAGGTGAAACTTAGGTAGGTTGTCTGGCTCTCTAGGTATTCTTTATTTTTTCCGCTCTACCTAAGCGCTTTTTTGTTAGTTGATTGCTCGGGTCGGGTTTTTTTTCTTCAGGCTACGTGCTGACTCTTTCTGAGCCCTTTTGACTGGTGTTCATGTGCTTAGCTCTTTCTTTTTTAAAACCATTTGTGTGTGTGTGTGTGTGTGTGTGTGTGTGTGTGTGTGTGTGTGTGTGTGTGTGTGTGTGTGTGTGTGTGTGTGTTTTAGCACTTCTTGTATGTGCAATTTTCTATTCTGGTTTCTTGATTTCCTGTTCAACTTTGACCTTCAAGAATTTAAATGCAATGTCAATTGCTATCTACTGGTTTCTTGATTCCTCTACTTTTACTGTTCTTGCTCTTTAACAATTCCAGCTTCTTGCTTTCCAATCAACTCTGTTCTTCAAGCATTTAAATACAATCTTCTATCTTCTTAATTTCTGACATTTGTTCTTCTCGCTCCTTGGTAATTTTTTTCTTATATTCTTTAACACACGGTCACCTCGCTGTGTCTTAGTAACTTTGTTGTCTTGCTTGGGGTAAAACGATATTTTCTCATACCTGTGTGTGTGTGTATGTGTGTGTGTGTCTTGAACACCCACTAAGATGCGTAATAAGATCTCGCATGATTAACGCATTGCAAATATTTCACATAAAAACGGATATTTGAAAATGAAATCCTTACATAATTATCAAATACTAGATAAGTTTTCTTGAACATTTTTAGCTAAATTTGTTGGATCATACGAAATTATTTTCAGGTAATATCTACAACTGCTATTAGCAAATCACGCATATATATAATTTAAAATTTGTGTATTTAGGCAGCAAATTTTCTTTTAAACATGTCAGATTAAGTATTTGGGTAGCTTTAAAAAATGAATGAAAATAACATCTGTTAACGTTACAGCTCATTTCCGACATCTTTTGATTTTAATACACGAAAGATTATCCATCAGTATGAACGGATTTTATTAAAAATAAACAGGCACAAGTGTTTAGGTCTCAATCCGAGGGCAGTGCAGACAATTCATCAAGAGTTGGACTCGTTTAATTGGGATTAAGAAAGTACGGCAGATCGGAAAACCCACTGTGATCATTCTAATCAGAAAAGAAGTCTCAAATTTGTTGGTCAGAGTCTCAGACTTAACACAAAAGCCTACATCAAAAGCCGTGGGGACGTAGTGCTGCCCTAGGTTAATAGTGGGACTCTTGGAAGACCCAACATCTTCCAACATACTTTGCTCCATGCAACTGTTAGGGCGCCGCCCCTATTTGACTACATAATTGACTGTTCCCATTGCTTTATATAGCAATGATGGATTCTCTACAGTGAGAGTCGTACAGAGTCTCTGGACGACTCTACGACACTGTCAGCTCTCTGCCTTCGGGCGCGGGGGGCGCTCTCTGCTTCCAAGCAGAGAGCAGTAACCCAGTCGTGGTTCCGCCGAAGGGTAGAGGCACGACTGGGCAAAAATAAACAGATATTTTTTGGCTGAGCCATATAGCCCGGTAATCCCAGTCCAAACTGACCATGTGTCGCGTGTTGCCCTTACTGGGAGGGACAACTCAATAATGAGTCGTACAGAGTCACTAGACTGACGACTCTACGACACTGTCAGCTCTCTGCCTTCGGGTAGAGGGCGCCCTCTGCTTCCGAGCAGAGAGCAATAACCCAGTCGTGGTTCTGCCGAAGGGTAGAGGCACGACTGGGCAAAAATAGACAGACATTTTTTGGCCGGGCCATATAGCCCGGAAATCCCAGATATAAACTGACCATGTGTCATATGTTGCCCTTACTGGGAGGGACGACTAAATAATGATTCGTACAGAGTCACTAGACTGACGACTCTACGACACTGTCAGCCCTCTGCCTTCGGGTAGAGGGCGCTCTCTGCTTCCGAGCAGAGAGCAATAACCCAGTCGTGGTTCTGCCGAAGGGTAGAGGCACGACTGGGCAAAAATAGACAGACATTTTTTGGCCGGGCCATATAGCCCGGAAAGCCCAGATATAAACTGACCATGTGTCATATGTTGCCCTTACTGGGAGGAACGACTAAATAATGAGTCGTACGGAGTCGTGAAGAGTCGTAGAGAGTCACTTGAGAGTCAGTGCGAGATTTAGTCACACTTCCGGTGGCGTACCGGAAGTAATTACGTATACACACGTCTTACGACGGATTGGACTATTGTATCTTTTCTATTGTAAATATTACTAATCACTTCTGTACCTACTAACCGTCTTTCCGCGGAATACAACATATATTCTGATTCTGTTGTTGAGTTATTCATTTATACTTGGCGACATAACAGCAACGCAAGCAGGAAAAATCACTCATGGTTGTCAGATAATTTCTGCGACCACATCACCCCGTACATCTGGCTACCTATCTCCCCAAACTGCACTCCAATTATTATGTATGGGATGCAGTTTATTGAGAGAAAAGCAGAACTTCTTGTGTAATATAACACCTGGAAATGTTTTAATGAATACTGCTTCGAGAATCTATAGTTTGTTTTTTTTTATCATATTTATAAGTTATATTTGAAGCAGAAAAAATTACAGTAATTTTTTGCAACATTGTTTTGTAGCTATTTTCTGTTACTATACTTCACACCCCAGAAGATTATTTCGTGAAAAGTTTGAAAGTACTTGGGTACCTTAAGAAATGAATGAAAATAACATCTGTTAACGTTACAGCTCATTTCCGACATCTTTTGATTTTAATACACGAAAGATTATCCGTCAGTATGAACGGATTTTTATTAGAAATAAGCAAACATAGTGTTTGCAATTTATTTAATAATCAAAATTTATTTATAAATTGAACTTTGTGTGTGTATGTGTGTGTGTGTGTGTGTGTCTCTGTGTGTGTATCCGTTACCTATAGACTCCGAAACGGCTAAACCTATTTTCTTAAAAATTTTACACAGTTGTACTATAAGCGTCTGCGAGTGTTCTTAGCTAGGTTTTGTGTCGAGGTACCCCCTATAAACATCGAAAATCGATAATCGAAAAAATCGGGTTATAGAAGAAGTGGTCCAATTTTAATCAAATTTGATACACTCAAAGACATAAGAAACGATATTCAGAAGTTTCAAGTTTGCAGTTCTTACAATAGTGCAGAAAATTGATAATATATATAAAAGGCAAGATGTGTGTGTGTGTGTGTGTGTGTGTGTGTGTGTGTGTGTGTGTGTGTTTATCCGTCTGTATGTCCTTTATACAAATCCACAATTTTTATCCGATTCTCACTAAACTTCACAAATATTTTTTAGGCTGAGTCTGAGCTCCAGGACCATGGACTTGTTTTAAAGCTTCCATTACACCTGAGCAACGCCGGACTATACTGCTAGTATATATATATATATATATATATATATATATATATATATATATATATATATAAGTAGTTATAAGGTTCCTAAGATCAATGTTGGAAAAGGGATTTGACAAAGATCATCCTGCAAGTGGCTAACAGAAATCACATCACTTGAGAACTACTAATAGTGGCAAGAATTAAAATGGATAGCACATGTAACTCGAAGAGAAAAAATGACATAACCAATATACCGACAATCCACACCACTTCAAATAAAATGTTTGGAAGAAACCGCCCACATCCTTAAATACTAGAAAGCGAGATAACAGTTACTAGATATGACAAACTGTTTTCCTGAAATGAATGTCAAATATTTCCTTTTAGAGAAACGGCTAATAATACCATTGTCAGCATGTTCCTAACTCGGGATCACACCCCCACACACATACATACATAAACATATATTAGAGTTTTAGTATTATATATATGTACATATAAAGTAAATCGGTTGAAACTTTCATAAAAACTAAGTGTATAGACTGAAAAGAGTGTAATATAAACATATATACAATTATGCTCTCACACCCTGATTGAGCACTCTGGAAGAATGGTAGACTTTGAAAAAACAGTAGCTACTCTAGCATCTACGCATCGTTCATTCAGTCATGAATTAAAACACTCTCAGCTATTGGCGTGTATTCATGGTATATCACACTCTAAAAGTCTGCCTCCTTTTACCAAGCGCCCATAGCTCAAAGATAGAATCGCCGACTGAAGCCAATTTAGTCGGGTTTCAATCCTGGGTAAAAAGCAATCGGATGTCTAACCGTACTGATTAGCTGTGATACAGCGAAACAGATCTGTCTGCGGATGACTATATGTGTGTGTGTGTGTGTTTGAAATGTGTATATATATATATATATGTGTGTGTGTGTGTGTGTGTGTGTGTGTGTGTGTGTCTGTGTGTCTATGTGCAATTTGTTATATACATTATTTGTATATTATATAGGCGTGTTACTTATTTGAAAGCGCTCAATATCAGTGATAGAGCTAACATATTCAGTTAGATAGGTGTGAGTTTTTGACCCTGGTTTTGACGCTTTTGCGATCGTCAGACAAAGTGATTATTTTTTTAAATATTGGATCTATATAGGGTTGCGTATATTGCTGTATCTTTGTTGTAGTGGGAGGAAAATTGGGAAGAAAATTTGTCGTCGTGACGAATCTCATACAAACGCAGACATAGATACTTGTACACCCACTGACGTACGCAGACACACACACGCGCGCACTCGCCCACCGGGGCTCACACAGACATAACTATAAGTGAACAGTATGGGGCTTGGCATATATATATATATATGTGTGCCGTTGTGTACATACATATGCATTTGATTGCTGTATTCAAATAGTGTATCTACGGACTTTGATTGTAGGATATATATATATATATATATATATAGAGAGAGAGAGAGAGAGAGAGGGGAGAGAGAGAGGGGGGTTATCTTCTACACTACCCTAGTTTAGATGTGGATGTTGAAAGTATGGGTCACCCAGTGAGGCTCAGACTCACTACTCAGTTGTAATTGTTCTAGTCAGTCAAGGTTGCTAACGATTACACCACGTCGAGTTGTTCTGACAAATTTAATTAGGCAAGTCAATGTTTTCAACTGATGTAGATAAAATGTTCAAGATATACTGGCATGTTTTCTGATTGTTATACTATGTAAATTTCGTTTTCCGATATCTGTTTTATAGAATACGCTAAGGAAATGAATTCAGCAGATATACAAAAATAGAAAGGGGCATGAGACAAAGATGTGTCTTCT
>JBBBDQ010000227.1:350000-447500 GCA_037127315.1 Ascarosepion bandense | reverse complement strand
TAGTTACACATCAAAAGACCAAATTATATGACAAAAAAATATACGAGGTAGTTTCTTACTTTATTCTAGCAAAAAAAGAACTTACAGCGAGTACAAGGTCAATCTGGTCAATCTCTGTTTGCCTCTGTGTCTGTGAAACCGAATATACTGTCTTGTTTTTTCATTACCTTACGAAGCAAATAGCAAAAATGATGTCTTTCGCTATCTTCGTATCAGGGTGAAAATTGCATTTAGCTTCTACTCCTACTACAATCTTTTGTCTACTATTATGTAGGAATATACTATGCCATATTATGTGCTAAATGTACTATGCTTTATTTTTCCATAACCTTACTAAGCAAATACCAAAAATGATGCCTTTCGCCACCTTCTCATGGCGAGCATCGTATCTAGTTTCCGCTACTACGAAATCTTTTGCCCACATTCAAGTAGGAATCGAACCTCAATTACTAATGAGATATTTTATTTAATTCTCTCTCGAAACGGAAATATTCTATCGGCCCTTCATGTTGTCTATCTTCAATACTTTGTCTAGTTTCTACAAACCTTCAATGTTCATTGGGTGACCTATACAAAATAAATTAAACAGTAAATAACTGAAAATGTGTTGACACGTCGTAAGATTGAACAAGCATAAATCAGTCTGAAAAACTGGGATGGGAAGCTGTCATATTTACTGTTGTCTTCATCTTTGTTGTTGTTATCACAAAGATGTGCCCACCATGTGCAGATGGATCTAGGTCACCTACAGGAAATTCTGACCAGAACAGAATCTCGAACTGATATACACCTGAGAAAGGCCAGAGGGCAAACAGCCGAAACGTCGCGATAATAACGAGGATGAGGACAATAGTGTGAATTTAAATAGTGTAAATAATCCTAATCAGGTATTAATCAATACAATGGAGATAACGTCCTCTGTTCGTACAGTAATACTGACACTTTCTGTCAACTTGTAATCAACTTTGATGTAGATTCTTTTCAACAGATAACCAAAGAAGTTATCCAAAAGACCATCTTGTGTGTGTGTGTGAGTGTGTGCATATGTGCACGCGCGTACGTAATGGATATGGTATCGGGGTGAGAAATCAGAGAACCGAGTTCGAATTTCAGTTGAATTCGTTTCATTAACTTACGCGCAAATACCCTTAGGAAAGGTATTAATTCATCTCTTCCCTCTCCAGGTATGGATAATAGCTAATAAATAACAGGACAGATTGGGTTCTGCAGCTTTGGTTGGAATTCTACCGCAAAAAGAAATGGCAAATCTTTGATCATGTCAGTCATGGATCGAAAGAAATATGATCACCCAATCGCGTATAACGAATGGCATTTAAGAAACTGAATATACTTAAAAATAACATTAATCAGTTAAATGAAAAATGGTACATGTGTATTAATCATAAATATATATATATATATATATATATATATATAGGATGGACCTGAGGTCACCAATGGATTTCAAAATTTAATAACTCTTTTTTATTTTAATTTACAATTCCATAGTAGTAGATGTGGGAAAGAAATTGACACTACTTGTGAATTTTTATAAAGGACATTCATTTTCAGTTGCTCTGTTTGGATATTATCCTCCAACTGTTGGCGAAAGTGAGGCTTCTTTTTTTTAAAAAAAAATAACCCCATAGAAAGAAATCTGTGATTGTCAGACCCGGGGAACGTGATGGCTAGTTTATGCCACAACCGTGACAAATTATCTTTTAACATTGCATAAGAAGCTATATTATAACCCTTGCTATTTGTGCTTTCGACCCATTTTGTTGCACGAAAACATTTTGAGGCTTTTAAAAATACGTTCAAGCGACATTTGAGAGCTCCAAACTTATCGAGTCTGTCTTCGAGCTGATGTGCAAGGGCCTTTCTTGAGATTCTCCCTGAACCCATGCTTAGTTCCTAACTGAATGTTGTCTTCCACTTCGTGCAAGGTCACTTGCTGAACCTTTACTCTCAAATCTTGTAGAATCTCTGACATTATTATGGTAATGATATGCTCGTTGGGTTTGAATTATTGATCCTTAGATTTGGTAAAAAAAACTTTCACTACTTGTGTTCGTTGTTCCGCCATGTAATTTTACATGATTAATTTTCAAAGACTTCTTTATAAGATACCTGAAGTAAAAAGAAAAATGTTCATAAACAAAATGATTACTGAATTTTCAAATCCCATGCTGACATTTGTTTCTGTACTAATGGATTCCACAGAAGGGCTAGTCTGGTTGATCATTACTACTGAGTCAGTTTGGTCTTTACTTGCCGCCAAATACAAAAACATTTTGGCATTCATTAACTCAAGAAACTATACAAATCTATTTTGTATGCAGAAATCGACAAGTGAGAAAGAAAGAAAAATGGTTCAAACTGTTTTATTGCGGATCATAGATCAGTTTCTCGCTGGTGTCTTTCATATCGACAGTCCGTTTGGTTTAGTTTGTTTTTTTTTTCTATCCCAGACAAACGGAAAGAAAAAATGGAACAGTGATTGAGGCTGCACAATCAACTCTTTCTGTGATTATGGCTCAGGCAATGCTGCCGCGTATGGTATGCGCATTGGTAGATCTGAAACACAGAGTGTTCATTATTCTACGATTTTTGTTCAGTAACTGGAAAACTTTCATTTTCTTTGCTTCACGTTTCTTTTTCTCCTTTCTCCTTTCTTCTCTCTCTTCCTAGACTTTTTTAATTTTCTTTTCCCACTGTAACAATACCACCACGACCACCACCACGACCACCGCCACCACTCTTTTACTATTTTTTAAAACATACTAGTGCTGTTGTCGTTTCCCAAACATTTCTTTCTATTTGTTTTCTCTTCAGGCCTATCTCTTCTCTCTCTCATTCCTTTTTTCTCTCTCTCTCACATACGTGTGTGTGTGTGTGTGTGTGTGTGTGTGTGTGTGTGTGTGTGTGTGTGTGTTGAAAAGGGGAATACGAGATTTTTCAAGCAAATTTCAATTTTTTAATGAAAAAGGGGCGCGAAAACTTACGTAGAGCGAAAAAAAAATGAGAAAATGTTACTGAGGAGAAAGGACAATAAAAGAACAGCTTTGACATAATCAAAAGATGGCGATTGATGCTGCATTTAAACTTTCGAAGATCGTACGTGACAGGAAATCACAAAGCCGAAAGAGAGTTCGTAAAGTGCGGAAAAATAAAGTATTAGAACTAAAACGGTAACAACTAGCTGTAAGACGGCGAACCCTACTCTTCAGTTTAGATGCGTGCGGTCGAGGGATTAAGGAGGAAAGCTCATCAGAACTATTGCCATGAAAATATTTATTGCAAAGACAGGGGAAATAAATGAAAAAGCAATGGAAAGTGTCTGAAGTTGAGTTGCCAGGTCAGGACCGATAATATGACAGACACTAAGGATGGGTCGACGGTTGGAGACACGATTCAACCAACACGTAGCAACCAATGTTTGCAAGGAAAAGGTGATCAATTTACATAAGTGCGTTAAATTATGATGGTCAGCGGTAGTTGAAAAATAGACCTGACATGTTCTCAGTCATGAGTAAGGCTAATACTGATTATCAGAAATGTTTCATGGTCAGGATACATTAAGTCCTACCAGCCATCTCTTCTCAGTAGAAGGCATCGTTGGTGAGCTTAAAGGTAATTCACTTTTACTTTAGTATTTTTGTTTGATGAAACTAGGTTTGTATATTTTTCAGTCACTGTGTGCATTATTCATTCCAGATTTTCTTTCGAACAAGAGAGAACCGATAAACCGGTTATATATCGATATTAGCTCATTACAGTTACATATAATTTTGCTACCCTTTTTACAAATTTACGGCAATATATAGCTTTTTTATCCCTCTGTTTTTTTAATTATTTATTTAATTATTGTTTTGTTGTTACGAATGGCTTTTTAATGAATGGATGTCCCTCGGGAAGGTTCAGTGCCTTAGGAGACTATAGGCCTTAAACTCACACTTGACCTCATTGGAACTCGTTAATACGATCCATCGCAAAAAATGTAGTAAAAATGATCGGCTCCCTGAACCTCTTCAGTAAATACCTGACTCCTCATGCTATCCTCTAACGTTATAATAGCTAGATCAGGCCTTAAATGAAGTACAGTTGTCATATTTGGGCAGGATCTGCTCTACTCCTCAATCTTCAGTTTCGATAGATGTCCAAAGATGTCCTCGTCCCTGTAGGTGGCAAATTATTTTCCACTCCCCAACCTCACAAATGGAATGTGTCAAACGTCTTACGGCTCTATCGCCTCTTCCATGGAAAGTGCTCGGAAGAACTACATACCTTGGTTTCGCCAGTTCTAACCATCACTGACATACCACTCATATTTTAGCAAACCACCCAAATTCTATCTACGTTCTATTAGTGAGGACAAGTAAATATCACTCCCAAGAAGAATGTTTCACCGAACATTACAATCTTAACCTGTTCAAGTCTAGCGTTAAAAATTATCTTCCTTTCCAATCCATTTAAACAGCCTCTTAACGTAACCATCTAGGTTCAAACTAGAGAAGATCCCGGGGTGAACCTTGCTAGAAAAAATTGCTTTTATTGCTCTGATAAAATCTTCTACTAATGCTAAAATATTTCTCTCTCTCTCTCTCTCTCTCTCTCTCTCTCTATATATATATATATATATATATATATATATATATATTTGTGAGTGCGGGTAACCCAAGTAATCGGTAATGCATCAAGGATCCTACCTATACCAAGCCTGTCTTTCTGAAAAAAGCCAAGCAATTATCTATCTAAAAATATTTCTCATTGTGTGTGTGTATATATATATATATATATATTTGGTTGGGGACATTTTGAGGACCAACTGTTGTACCATTTGGGTCAGACGAGCCGCGTTAATAACATCATGACGCGGTGAAATATGTATTACCCATTGTAATAATCTAAAATCTTTTATGAATTATATTACTCTGTTAAATTAAATAAATGAATTTAACATTGAGTTCGTCTCTATCGGAATTTACCTGGATTGTATACCAAGTGTGCTATGTTATATATATATATATATATATGTAGTCATTTTCAGAGAGCTCATCAGTACGGTTAGACATCCGATTGCTTTTAACCCAAGATTGAAACCCAATCGAATTGGCGTCAGTCGGCGATTCTAGCTCTGAGCTATGGGCGCCCGGTAGAAGGAGGCAGACTTTTTAGCGTGTATATTATCATTATACACGCCCAATACTTGAGAGTGTTCTTATTCATTGCAGAATGAACGATGCGTACAAAGTCTACCATTTATCCTAGAGTGCTCAATCATATATAAACCAAAATAACCCAATAAACCAAGTAATTGTTAAAGCATCAAGAACAATACCAAGCCTATCTCTCTGAAAAATCCAGGCATTTATCTAATCAAAAATATTTCTCATATAGTGTGTGCATAATGTATCCATCTCTATCTCTCTCTCTCTCTCTCTCTATATATATATATATATAGTAATATATATATATATATATATATATATATATATATAATGAATTAGAGCACTATGGCTGTTGGGCGTGTATAATGATATACGTGCTAAAAAGTCTGCCTTTTTCTCCCGAACGCTCGTGGCCTAGAGGTAGAATCGCCGACTGACGCCAATTCGGTCGGGTTTCAATCCTGGGTTAAAAAGCAATCTGAGTCTAACCGTAATGATGAGCTGTGATACGGCGAAACGGATCTGTCTGCGGATGACTATATATATATATACATGGGGTGGTGTAATCAAAATAACCCAAGTAATTGTTAAAGCATCAAAAAACAATCTTACCTATACCAAGTTTGTTTCTCAGAAAAATCCAGGCACTTAATCAAAAACTTATACCGTAAACGATCGATTAATAATCCAGGATGATGATTTACAAATGCCGTTTGAAACGTGTGCTAAACCGAGAAGGGAGTTTTTCTTTCTTTTTTAATGAATGTAATTTTTAGCCATTTTCATTTTTCACCAAAATATGCCGCAATGACAACCAATAAAGGAAACGCGTTTATTCTGGACAATAAACTTAAAAAGAGAAATACGAACGTGTTGCCATTAAATACAAGTCTGTACATAATTTCCAGAAGAAAGCATGTTTTGATTAAATAAACCTCCTGACGTTATCGCCCAGCACTGCCATTAGTTTCTGAAATGTATTCATGAAGGGTCGCTTAATCGAACATTTTCAGCACTGATCAATGCCTTCAGATATTAAACTAACAGCTATAACAATAACGACAAAAAGCTTTCAGGAATTGAGATCTCAATCGTAACTGAGATTCATACTATGCCATAAAGTGATACTCAGAGTTATGATTTGGATCAGAGTTCTTAGCACACTTTGTTCTTTATATATATATATATATATATATATATATATATATATATATATATATATATATTTCATCTCTAAGTTCAGATCACATTTAACGGGGATAACATTTAGCAATAAATTTGAGCTGAATTTTCCAGATGAAATAAATGAATATCTGGTCTGTAAATCAAATTTAAACTGAGCGCTCCGTTGGATCAATTTTAATATTTAGCCGATATTACTAGGATTATCTGGGATTATTTACCAAACTTCCCCTGGATTCTTTTACGAATATATATATATATATATATATATATATATATATATATATATATATATATATACCCGCAGACAGATCTATTTCGCTGTATCACAGCTCATCAGTACGGTTAGACTCCGATTGCTTTTTAACCCAGGATTGAAACCCGACCGAATTGGCGTCAGTCGGCGATTCTACCTCTGGGCTATAGGCGTTCGGTAGAAGAAGGCAGACGTTTTAGCGTGTATATTATCATTATACGAGCCCAATAGCCAGAGTGCTCTAATTAATTTTACTGAATTAGCGATGCGTATATATAAAGGACGTGTCCGTCTAGGTAGGCAGTGCCTAACCTGAATAAAATAGGCCATCAGCTCTAACCCTGCACTTATTCAATTCTGAAGGTTATCCTGATTATTATGCATAAAATGCAAAAAAAAAATTATTTTGTTTTTACTTTTGTTTTTGTAGAGTTACAGTATAAAGGTTAGAGGTTGCCTACCCTGATTAATTACTGATAGTGTGTGCCTAATATAAGTTCTGATTAAAAGGTATCGCGATTGGTGTTAGAAAAAGAAAACAACAGATATCAATTCGTCATTTAAACTCCTTCAGAGTCGTTCTCTCCTGAAGCTACGCTCTTCATCCGGCGTCGTTTCCATTAACAGAAGCATTTCTGGAACTGTTTTCTAGAGCGTCCTCGTCGCATTGTCTTCGGTTTTCTTGACGTCTTGTCCTTTGATTTTTGAAAAAAGGAAAGTCGCAAGAGACGCAATATGGTGAATGTGGCCATTGTCGGGCCTGGGAAATTTTGTAATTGGCCAAAAGAAAAAAAAACCTGCATAAGCTATGGTCTGGTCACTGATGAAACGCATAGGGTGTTGTGAGACGACCACATTCTTCACACTTTCCTTCAAAGCATTGTTATAAACAACGGAAGTGCGCGAGAAAATTATTAACCTTAATCTGTGCTAAAAGGCTTTATTCTACGTACTTTAACTGTTACTATAGCAACAGCCTCGATAAGTTTGATCAGATAGATATGTAGATATATATGTAATCATGTCAAATCTTTGAACGGAGCGGATAATCCAAATAGATATATTTAATATAAATTACTAAAGATAAATATCTGTAGAGAGATCAATGGTACTATCCAGAGCAATATGATATACACAAAAGAAAAACTCAACACATCATCTTAGGCGATTATAAACTATAATTTATTTCCACAGGCAAGTTTTTGGTACCCATCTCATCAGACCGAAAATTTCAAAAGTTTTAATTTTTCATTAAAAAAACAGTTAAGTGGCATATATATAATTTAAATCGTCTTGTATAACCCACCGAGAATAAACTGGGAGGGAAAAAAGGGGGAGAAGCAAAAAAAAAAAAAGAAACAAACGAAGTACATGAACAAAAAGTCAAGCACTAGTAAGAAAAAAAAAAACCAAGACGAAAACCCTAACACTAAAGCGCTCAATACCAAAGTAGAGCAAACAAAGACAGAAATCTAAGCAAGAGCCAACAACCGACCACGGTTTCGCCTAACGGCTCGTCAGGAAAATTGGCCAATTTCCCTGACGAGCCGTTAGGCGAAACCGTGGTCGGTTGTTGGCTCTTGCTTAGATTTCTGTCTTATATATATATATATATTACTATAGTCATCCGCAGACAGATCTGTTTCGCTGTATCACAGCTCATCAGTACGGTTAGGCTCCGATCGCTTCCTAAGCCAGGATTGAAACCCGACCGAATCGGCGTCAGTCGGCGATATCTGCCACGAGCGTCCGGTAGAAGAAGGCATACATTTTAGAGCGTATAAACACGCCCAATAGCTAGAGTGGTCTAATTCATGATTGAATGAGCGATGCGTATATGCGCCGGAGTAGCTACTGTTTACAAAGTCTCCCACTCTTCCAGAGTGCTCAATCAGGGTGTGAGAGCGTAAATATATATATATATATATATATATATATATATATATATATATATATATATATATATATCGTTAAATATGAAAAGTTTTATTAATATCTTAATTTAGCTTTTACAGTGGTATTACATTTTTTCCGTTTGGAGGGAGTGAGCGAGTAGAAAGCTATAATTCACGAATAATACATCTCACACAGTAAAAAATATGAAACTAAACTAACACCAAAAACAACCCCCTTGAAAACAGCTAAAGAACTAGACCAAAGCGCTCGGAACTATCGACAATATAGAGAATTTTTGTACTCCCTTACTCCAACCAAACAGAAAAATGTCATAACGCTGAAAAAACTAAATAAAGCATTAATAAAATGGCCCTTGCCCAAATATACACTAATCACATGTGTGTGTGTGTGTGTGTGTGTGTGTGTGTGTGTGTGTGTGTGTGTGTGTGTATTACGCTCATTCAGTAATGAATTAGAGCACTCTGGCTACTAGCGTTTGATACATCATACGCTAAAAGTTTGCCTTCTTTTACCGAGTGCCCATAGTTCAGAAGTAGAATCGCCGGTTGACGCCCATTCGGTCGGGTTCCAATCCTGGGTTGAAAGCAATCGGATGTCTTACCGTACTGATGAGCTGTAATACAGCAAAACAGATCTGTCTGAGGATGACTATATATATATATATATATATATATATATATCGCCATCTAGTTTCAGTTTTTGCTTTCTAAACTACAAAAGTTAATATCAGTAAATTCTAGCAATTAAGAATTTAATCCGAAAATATAAATTAATCTCACCTAAAACATATTTTTAATGAATTAAGTAATTTAAAGCAAATACTTATTAATAAATGTTTCTTTAATTATAAACAATAATTATAATAATATAAACCATAGTTTTAAAGGTCATATTAAAAATAATGCAATTAACATATTATCCTGAAATTAAATTCACCATGTCGGCAAGTAGAATTAATTTGAAATAACATTATAAAAACTAATTATAGTCTAATCAAATATATTCATAAAAAGAGACATTTACGATTCATTATTTAATGTAAAAAAATGAAAGCCAGTAACATATTAATTAAAAATAATAAGCATAAACAATAGCCATATTTTTAAAGTGATATTCACACGAAGTAAAAAAAAAGCCAATAAATTTAATATATATAGAATTAAGAAACAGAATTTTTAATAAAATAATACATGAACCAAAAAGGGATCTTTTACAAAACAACACACGCAATCTCATTGTAATGGAAGACAACGTTAGTTGTTCCCTGTTGACCAAACTGATTATGAAAAATTATTAAACCACGTGTCAAATTACATTGAATAAAGCCTCACTAAATTTATAAACATTTGTCTGATTTCTTATTTTATATTTTTAGAATCATGTAAATTAAAATTGACGATGGCCCTACAAGTAAAATTAAAAGTTTCAATGTTCTCGGCAAAATGTGATAATAGAGGGTTCTGGATAGTGGTATTGCTTTTTATATCTGGCACGCGTCAGCTTCGGTTGGACGGGCATAACCGGTCTTCATCCATCTCCTGAATCTCACATGTATCCCTGTAAACCGCTTCAGTTGGCTTGTTAAATTCACGTAAGGAGTTGGTGATCACACGGCACCACTTGGAGAAAGATCTCAACGTAGGTCACTGGCTAGAGCGGAAGAGTTCCTCAGATGAACTCTATCGGTCACATGTTCGTGACCAAGGCGAGCCTAGCTAGAAACAATTGGTTTTCATCTAAACTGGAGGATTGGCACACGCCCGGGATAGATGAAGGAAACTGTTGGACAACTCATTACATAGGTGACCCAACATAAGCACCTCTAAAATCCTGATATATAATTCTTATTATTCAAAAAGTGAACTCCTATTAACGTGGAGGAAGCCTAAAAGGCCATTAACTTAGTTTAAACAAGATTCCAAAGTACATGACATCAATGAAAGAGATATATACAAGAGCAAAATGACAATTGAAATACTGAGGAAGAAATTACTAAGAAATTGTTAAAAAGAAATTATATACATATATTTTATGCAGGACATACGTAATTAAACATTTGCAAACATACAGAGAAATGTTTTTATTTTTATATACTGTATATATACCTTATGTATTAACTCGGGGACACGCGCATACTCACACAGACTGACGAGAAAAGAATTCACTGTTAATAAGTCATTCTCGAATTACCCGCTTAAAAATCGAATTGCCCCTATGTGGGTTGTGCGCCCTACGTTGGGAACCACAGCAGACACAATAGTCAGCAAGTCTTTCAGGAGAAGCCACAAATGAACATTTTCTTTTTCCTTCAATAAGTTTCTTTTAAAGAGATTTCCTTTGGTCGTTAGAATAATTTCAAAGCTTTCTGACGTTACCGTTTTTGTGTTCGCTTTCCTTTATGACGAAGAACATAATCCTCTAAAAAACGATGATGTCTTAGGAACAAATGCCAATGAATAATGGAATAATCCATTCTTGCAAAATGGCTGTTTTCTTGAACCACTATTTGCCACGCTCTTCAGAATCTTTAAACAACCAGAGTTCAAATGACCACTTACGCTAAGGTCGCCAAATTGGGCAGCTTTTGAAAGTCAGTCAGTCAGTTAAGTGCCATGCGCGATACACGCTTGGGCGATCATGTCTCGAAAGAGACATGACTGACTGGGCAGAAGATTATCCCGCAGTAGGTTGCCATTGCTTTCTGCGGTAGACTGGTTGCCGACCAAGGCTATAGAACCCAATCTGTCCTGTTATTTAACCCATAACTGGAAGGAAGAGACAGATTAATACCTTTCCCAAGGGTATTTGCGCGTAAGTGAATGCAAGGAATTCAATTGGAATTCAAGCTCGGTTCCCTGATTTCTCGTTCCGAGCCAATATCCATTGCGCCACAAAAAGTACAGTCGTAATAAATGTTAAATGTTTTCTCTTTTTGTCACGTTCGTTCAGGACGTTGGCGATCGTGACTCAGATGACCTCTTATCCACTAGTTGTTGTTATGTTTCTTTTTTTTTCCGGTTTTAAACAACACAACACGTTAAACAACACGTTTAAACAACACGTTTAAACAACACGTTTAAACAACACGTTAAACAACACAATAAAACCACTAAGACACATGGGGCTACTAGGGGGGAAAAAATTCTAAAGCAGAAACATTATTAAGGACTGAAAACAATAGAAAAGTGACCAGGAAAACAGTAGATAACGATTGACACTGGATATAAATTTTTGAAGATCAAAGTTAGCCGGAAGTCATGGAGCTAGAGGAGAGTCCCATAAATGAGCAGTGCAAGAAAAGAAACTGTTAGCGTAGAACTTACAGTTACATCTAGCCAATTTAATCATAATTTTTTTTTTTTTTTAATCATCTCACCCCAAGCAAGGCATTCCACTGACACTATTGCGCATGGGGCTACATAGGGGAAGGTAAAGAGAAGGAGTGGTTAGACATAGGGAATGTCAGGAGGAAGGTGACAGATGAGTAAGGATAGCGAGGATGAGGGTTGGGCAGATGGGAAGAGTGCTTGATAGAATGGGAGCAGGTTAGTGTGTTAGGAGGTGTCTATTGACCTTACATTTAAACTCCTGGAGATTGTAGCCGTCGGGGAAGCAATAATTTGGAAGAGAATTCCACAGTCGGGAAGTGCGAGGAAAGAAACTGTTGGAGTAGAAGTTACGGCTGCATTTTATCGGTTTCACTGTAAAAGGGTGGGATCTAGTTGCTAATCTAGTATCTCGTTCAAATTCGTATTAGGGGGCACTAGTGATCTCAGTTCATCGAAGCAGAAGCCGTGAAAGTATTTATAGAAGAGACACAGGGAAGCCACGTCGCGCCGGTGGGAGAGAGTCTCATTGATGAGACCTTGTTGCTCATCTAGTACTGCGCTTAAATTAATTAAAGTTTTGGTACCATAGTCAAAAGCTCATCCGAACAATTACCATGAAAATATTTATGGAAAAATCACAGAGAAACAACTGAAGCTGAGACGCCAGGTCAAGACATATAATATTGCTGACTCTTCTTTGGATTTCATCAAGCACCTCTAAATAATGCATGAGAACCGAATAATATGTGACAACATTTTTCTAAGCAGAGACAAATGTTAGATTTAATTCCCCCTTCACTTGATATCAGTGGCTGGCCCCCGCCATGTAAACAGCTTGTCGGCCCAGCTGTGCTTAGGATATGGACACGTGGGAGAAACCGGATGACTTGTAGATAAAAATGCGCTCACTGGAAAAGAGAAGAGTTTCTTACATTGAGAATGTAGATTCCACTTTCGGAAAAGACCCCAAAAGCGACACACCTATTCGCCAACAGTAATTGTCAAAGTTTGTTAGGCTGAAGAGACAATAATGTTTTTATTCTTCTATATATGTATATTCGGGACGTTATCTCTCCACTTTCATGTCTTTTTTAGCTCTTAGAAAATTTTAGCTTTTTTTTTAATCTATCCTTAACCCTGTTTTTCCATCAGTTTGCACAAGATCGTTAGATTATGGATTGATTTCTTCGGTCCGTTTTACCTTCAATATCTGTGAGTATCAAATTTTCTAATCCTTCTTTCCTTATAGTCAACTCTCTCTCTTTCAGATGCTACGTATAAATGTCGTTTTTGTTTCAATATTCTCTAAAATTTCGTTGCTGCTCTCTGTATTCTCTGTATCATCTGTAGAAGCACATTTCAGTTGCTTCAATTCTCTTCTTCGTCTGTGAGGAAATCGTCCAACATTCACTGCTATATAGGAGGAAAGATATTACATAAGAGTTCAGCACTCTTTTCTATTTTTCTTAATATTTTGTTTAGTTTTCCGAATGCATCTTTCGCTATTCAAAATACGAAAGCGCATTAAAATAGCTCATAAAAGCGCATAATAAGATGCTTTTCAAAATCTAAGCAAAGTATGAAATACATGAAAATATCATTACAAACAAAAAATGCAATCACTTTCTCACCGGTGTAATGTGGCTTCCCCATGTCTCTTCTACAAATACTTTCACGAATTCTGCTCCGATAAACTTAGCTCACTGGTGCCCCTATATATGAATTTACTCGAGCTACTAAACTAGCAACTAGGCCCCACTTTTTTACAATGAAGCCAATCAAATATAACCGCAACTTCTACTCTATTATCATCTTTTCTCGCACTTCCTGCCTGCGGAATTCCCTTCCGTATACTTGTTTCCCCGACAGCTACAATCTCCAAGAATTTAAATGTAGGGTCAATAGTCATCTCCTATCTTACTGACATATATGTCGCCAAGTATAAATGAATAATTCAACAACAGAATCAGAATATAAGTTGTATTCCGCGGAAAGACGTTTAGTATGTACAGAAGTGATTAGTAATATTTACAATAGAAAGATACAAGAGTCCAATCCGTCGTAAGACGTGTGTATACGTGATTACTTCCGGTACACCACCGGAAGTGTGACTAACTCTTCACTGACTCGCACTGACTCTCAAGCGACTCTCTACGACTCTGTACGACTCATTATTTAGTCGTTCCTCCCAGTAAGGGCAACATATGACACATGGTCAGTTTATATCTGGGATTTCCGGGCTATATGGCCCGGCCAAAAAATGTCTGTCTATTTTTGCCCAGTCGTGCTTCTACCCTTCGGCGGAGCCACGACTGGGTTATTGCTCTTTGCTCGGAAGCAGAGAGCGCCCCCCGCCCGAAGGCAGAGGGCTGACAGTGTCGTAGTGTCGTCCAGCGACTCTGTACGACTCATTATTTAGTCGTCCCTCCCAGTAAGGGCAACATATGACACATGGTCTGTTTATATCTGGGATTTCCGGGCTATAAGGCCGGCCAAAAAATGTCTGTCTATTTTTGCCCTGTCGTGCTTCTACCCTTCGGCGGAACCACGACTTGGTTATTGCTCTCTGCTCGGAAGCAGAGAGCGCCCTCTACCCGAAGGCAGAGGGCTGACAGTGTCGTAGAGTCGTCAGTCTAGAGACTCTGTACGACTCATTATTGAGTTGTCCCTCCCAGTAAGGGCAACATATGACACATGGTCAGTTTGGACTGGGATTTCCGGGCTATATGGCCTAGCCAAAAAGTGTCTGTCTATTTTTGCCCAGTCGTGTCTCTACCCTTTGGCGGAGCCACGACTGGGTTATTGCTCTTTGCTCGGAAGCAGAGAGCGCCCCCCGCCCGAAGGCAGAGGGCTGACAGTGTCGTAGAGTCGTCCAGCGACTCTGTACGACTCATTATTTAGTCGTCCCTCCCAGTAAGGGCAACATATGACACATGGTCTGTTTATATCTGGGATTTCCGGGCTATAAGGCCGGCCAAAAAATGTCTGTCTATTTTTGCCCTGTCGTGCTTCTACCCTTCGGCGGAACCACGACTTGGTTATTGCTCTCTGCTCGGAAGCAGAGAGCGCCCTCTACCCGAAGGCAGAGGGCTGACAGTGTCGTAGAGTCGTCAGTCTAGAGACTCTGTACGACTCATTATTGAGTTGTCCCTCCCAGTAAGGGCAACATATGACACATGGTCAGTTTGGACTGGGATTTCCGGGCTATATGGTCCAGCCAAAAAATATCTGTCTATTTTTGCCCAGTCGTGTCTATACCCTTAGGCGGAACCATGACTGGGTTACTGCTCTCTGCTCGGAAGAAGAGAGCGCCCCCCGCCCGAAGGCAGAGGGCTGACAGTGTCGTAGAGTCGTCCAGCGACTCTGTACGACTCATTATTTAGTCGTCCCTCCCAGTAAGGGCAACATATGACACATGGTCATTTTATATCTGGGATTTCCGGGCTATAAGGCCCGGCCAAAAAATGTCTGTCTATTTTTGCCCAGTCATGCTTCTACCCTTCGGCGGAACCACGACTGGGTTATTGCCCTCTGCTCGGAAGCAGAGAGCGCCCTCTACCCGAAGGCAGATAGCTGACAGTGTCGTAGAGTCGTCAGTCTAGTGATTCGGTACGACTCTCCCTGTAGAGAATCCACCATTGCTATATATAGCAATGGGAACAGTCCATTAGTATTCAAATAGGAGCGGCGCCCTAACACTGACTTGCATCTTTTCTCCCGGGCTTCACTCATAACATCAGTATTCTCATCCTTCTCTTACTCACTATATAACCTGTTCCTCTTTCTCATCAATTTTCTACCACGTAATCCCCTGCTCGCCATTGGCGGTGTGGCTGCCTTGCTAGGGGTGAAAGGATAAAAAAACAGTGCTAAACTGTTATGTAATATCAGTTTTTCTGTATGACAGTGAATGCCACCATTGCGCATCATTGGCGGTATGGCTGCCTTGCTAGGGGTGAAAGGATAAAAAAAAAAAACAAAACAGAGTACTAAACTGTTATGTAATATCAGTTTTTCTGTATGACAGTGAATACCACCATTGCGCATCATTGGCGGTATGGCTGCCTTGCTAGGGGTGAAAGGATAAAAAAAACAAAAAAAAACAGAGTACTAAACTGTTATGTAATATCAGTTTTTCTGTATGACAGTGAATACCACCATTGCGCATCATTGGCGGTATGGCTGCCTTGCTAGGGGTGAAAGGATAAAAAAAACAAAAAAAAACAGAGTACTAAACTGTTATGTAATATCAGTTTTTCTGTATGACAGTGAATACCACCATTGCGCATCATTGGCGGTATGGCTGCCTTGCTAGGGGTGAAAGGATAAAAACATAAAAAAAAAACAGAGTACTAAACTGTTATGTAATATCAGTTTTTCTGTATGACAGTGAATACCACCATTGCGCACCATTGGCGGTATGGCTGCCTTGCTAGGGGTGAAAGGATAAAAACAAAAAAAACAGAGTACTAAACTGTTATGTAATATCAGTTTTTCTGTATGACAGTGAATACCACCATTGCGCACCATTGGCGGTATGGCTGCCTTGCTAGGGGTGAAAGGATAAAAAAAAAACAGAGTACTAAACTGTTATGTAATATCAGTTTTTCTGTATGACAGTGAATACCACCATTTCGCACCATTGGCGGTATGGCTGCCTTGCTAGGGGTGAAAGGATAAAAAAAAACAAAAAAAAACAGAGTACTAAACTGTTATGTAATATCAGTTTTTCTGTATGACAGTGAATGCCACCATTGCGCACCATTGGCGGTATGGCTGCCTTGCTAGGGGTGAAAGGATAAAAAAAAAAAACAGAGTACTAAACTGTTATGTAATATCAGTTTTTCTGTATGACAGTGAATACCACCATTGCGCATCAATGGCGGTATGGCTGCCTTGCTAGGGGTGAAAGGATAAAAAAATTAAAAAAAAACAGAGTACTAAACTGTTATGTAATATCAGTTTTTCTGTATGACAGTGAATACCACCATTGCGCACCATTGGCGGTATGGCTGCCTTGCTAGGGGTGAAAGGATAAAAAAAACAAAAAAAAAACAGAGTACTAAACTGTTATGTAATATCAGTTTTTCTGTATGACAGTGAGTACCACCATTGCGCATCATTGGCGGTATGGCTGCCTTGCTAGGGGTGAAAGGATAAAAAAACCCAAAAAAAACAGAGTACTAAACTGTTATGTAATATCAGTTTTTCTGTATGACAGTGAATACCACCATTGCGCATCATTGGCGGTATGGCTGCCTTGCTAGGGGTGAAATGATTAAAAAAACAGAGTGCTAAACTGTTATGTAATATCAGTTTTTTCGGTGTGACAGTGAATGCCGGAGAAAATCTCTCCACAGATGAAGAATCAACAGAAATAAATGCAAATAAAATGCTGCTGAGAATACCATTGATTAAACCTGCGAAAAATGAGAATAAAAAGACGGAGCCCCCAAAATCATGCTCGATTTTTCACGACGATTTTATCGCATTATGACACTACAATATACTCCCGCACCAGTAAGAAACCTGTCGTGGCGGACAGACATAATCTCGCTGCTGACCTTGAGCGGGATCTACATTCTGTGGTGAACTGGGACAAGAAGTGGCTTGTCAACTTCAATTCATCTAAGACCAAGCTGTTGTCTGTCAACCATTACAGGCAACCTCTCCTGCCTCCTATAAGCATGGACCAAGCGATTCTTCCGGAGAGTAATGCACTACGCCTCCTCGGACTTACCCTGTCCTCAGACCTCAAATGGAACCACTATATTGAATCCATAGCAAAATCTACTGCTAAGAAAGTTGGGTCACTATGTTGATCCAGGATGTTTTTTCCACCTGAATCCATCCTGCATATATACAAGTCAACCATCCGTCCGTGCATGGAGCACTACTGCCATTTATGGTCAGGTGCCCCTGCCGTTCTCCTCGGTGTTCTTGACAGGCTCCAAAGGAGAGTCTGTAATATGATAGGTACTGATCTGGCGGTTCGACTGCAGCCGCTTCCCCATCGTCGAAATGTGGCCTCCCTTTGTCTCTTCTATAAATACTTTCATGGCTTCTGCTCAGACGAACTTAAGTCACTGATGCCTCCTCAACAGGTGTTTACTCGCGCAACCAGACTGGCAACTGGGTCCCACCCATTCACAGTCAGGTTAGCCAAATGCAAACGACAATTCTACTCCTGCAGCTTCTTCTCTCGCACTTCCCGCCTATGGAACTCGCTTCCGTATTCTTGCTTTCCTGACGGCTACAACCTCCAGAAATTTAAATGCAAAGTCAATACTCATCTACTAACCACTGGACTCTAGCTCTCTCCCCACCCCTGTATAACCTTCCCTTTCTCTCCACCTATGTATCTGTCATCGCACCTGTTTTCTCGACTTTCTATTGTTCCTTTCTAACTAGTTTGTACTCCTCACTCTTTTCTACATAATCTTTTTACATTTACGTAGCCCCCTGCACATCAGTGGCGTTTCCGCCTTGCTCGGGGTGAAATGATTTTTAAAAAAATGTCCTGGGTACGACGGCAAACTAAACCCTCTGATCGCAATACTGAAGGTTTTGAGGAGCGTGGAACCACCTCTTAATTTTTGTTGTTCCCAGGTCTATCCTGATCCATGGTGATATCACCTGTGAAAGTACCACCTATGAGCAAATGATGAACCCCACGCCAAACAAAAATTAAATACTATGGAAATATAAAATACATATCTATATTAAAAAATAATGATCTATTATCTAATACATATTTATAGAAACATTACCAGCAATACATTTTATCTGTGGTTGAAGACATACAACTGCGTTCAAAATATATTTAGTTGAAACCATAAAATTGTGTTAAAATATTTAATAACCCATAAGGGTTGATATGCTGCTAAATAAAATCAACCAATCGTCTGGTCGTATGGAAAGTCTTTTCTGATTATCTACGACACTAGTTGAAGCCACTTTAAGGGTGATCCTCCTGAAGTCCGTGACATAGCAAAGTAATTGTTTGGTTCTATCGAGGTTTTATTTTAAAAAAATAATTTCCCTAACAATGTCATTTCCTCCCTATTTCTGTTTTGATCAAAGCTGCAAAGATGATTTAATTTCTTTGGATAATTGATGTAACTATGAGTATACTTAATCATATAACTTTTAACAACATGACAGAAAATATGGCACAGAAATCCTAAAGCTTTTCAGAATAAAAAAATGTCAGTACCTAGATGGGTGAACGTTTAGACATACCAAGAGCTGTAATAGTAAGGTTGGATGTGTGTATATATATAATTAGTGTTTGGTCATAATCAAATTAGACTAGTACCAAGTTGTATTAAAAAGTGTACAATATATTTATATTGGAGAGCTTTTGAATGTTTTTCATTTGAAAATGAATTATTTCCGCAACCTAGGTTTCAACCTTTTGGTATCTTCAGGCAATTTATATTAATATTACTTTTGATTTTCCAAAGTTCTTCAAAACGTACAACAAAGATTTTTACGAACGTGTAACTGGAATTTTTAAATAACCGAACGTTTTCAAAATTAGGGAGTAGTTATTGAAGGATATTAAAACAATTTCATCCAGGCTTGTATGATCCCAAGATGTATCTATAGGGGTGATTACATTTGAACATAACTTCCGATCATTTATTTAGCCATTTTTTTACGTTGAAAAATCGGTGATTATAAATTGTCTGAAGATACTGAATGGTTGAAACCTAGGTCGCGGAAATAACTCATGTCCAAATTAAGAAAATGTTTATAGATAGATAGATAGATAGATAGATAGATAGATAGATAGATAGATGTGTGTGTGTGTGTGTGTGTGTGTGTGTGTGTGTGTGTGTGTGTGTGTGTGAACAAAGTGGAGCCCGAGTCGTTACTTGACATTCACACTCTTGCGATCTGTCAAAATAATCTGGGCGCTGTTCATGTTACTAGGTTGGTATGTGTTTACCTTTTTGTCTTTTTTTTTTCTTGTTCAGGTGTTTCTATTCTTGAAGGTGTTAGGTCTTCTGAAAAGATGTTTGTTCGACACTGGAACATAGTTTTTTTTGTTTAATAGATAGATAGATAGATAGATAGATAGATAGATAGATAGATAGATAGATAGATAGATAGAGTTAGTTTTTGGTCATAAGTAAATTAGACCAGTACACAGTGTTCAATACAATTATATTATAGAACTTTTAAATAGTTTTATTTGGAAATGAGTTATTTCCACGACCCAGGTTTCAACCTTTCGGCATCTTCAGACGATTTACAATAACTATTATTATAAATTGTAATGTTATAGATTATTATACTATAATACATTATATAAATATTAATATATCAGTTATTATACTATAATGAATTATATAAAATTATATAAATTATTATAAATTGTATTATTATATATTTATTATACCTATTATTGTAAAACACCTGAAGTTACCGAAAGGTAGTTGAAATAACTCATTTCTAAATGAAAAATATTATATAAAATATGTAAAATTATATATATATATATATATATATATATATATATATATATATATATATATATATGGTCCTGGATATGACGGTAAACGGCTTCCAGCAGCAAGGCCTCTTATTGGGAGGCTGTGAGAAGCATAGAACCACCTCTTAATTGCTTTTGTTCGCAGGTTCACTCTGACCCGGAGTGGTAGCACCTGTTAGGGTCCCAGCTATGGGTAAATAGCTAACCCCAAACTGGGGTCAAAACACTATAAAAGTATAAAAAATATTTTTATAGAAAAATAGACACTTTTGAAGGAAAAATATAACCAACAATACGTTTTTTAAGAAATAAGTTATTACCATTACATATTTTTCAAGAAAAAAAATTATTGCCATCGTACATTTTTGAATGAAAAAAATTACCAGCAATACATATTTGAATAACAAACTAGAAGACATCTTCAGTTTTCGTTAAAATCTGACTAAATCAACTTTCTTACTATAACCGAACATTAAAAAAAATATCTTTAAACTCTACATTTTCGGCATTAAATAAAATCTGTTAAAATAAAATCTGTTAAAGAAAACTATATATATATATATATATATATATATATATATATATATATATATATATACGGCGTATCAAAATTACTTTTACGAACTTTCGGGAGGGATTCTTCAAATCAAAACAAGGACAAAGTCCATATAAATATATGAATATCCCGCCATTATTAGACCATTTCAGTGAAGTTACTACTACACACATTAAACGTTAAACTACAGAGTAGCTACAAATGTACACGAATGACAAATGTATCTTCGTCTACATTAACAGCACCATCTACCGTAAACTCTCTTTAAACTGTATAAGACTCTTTAAACTGTATAACTAAAAAACGAAGGATTTACGGACATATTTTTTATACGGACTTTTGTTTTTGTTTTGGTGTGAGCAACCCACCTACAAAGTTTGTAAAAATATTTTTGATACACTATATATATATATATATATGCGTGTTACCTATGAGACATGCCAGTACCATGTAACCCTATTCTACACGCTGGGTCATCAATTGCTTTTATTTTCTTTGGAGATAGGTGGCTAGTCATCCAGCAGGGTTGTAAACCTGGGTGTAACTCGCTCAATGTGATAGGCTGATCTCTTGCTATATAAGCAGCCATTGCAGTGATGAAGTGACATCTTTGGGCGGAGAGCGTTCTGGGTCTGAAGTTAACAGCCAGGGCGGATTCTTTCCTAGATTGAATTAAAGCCCACGTGCCCGTAACCGATGCGAGTCGAAGTCGGGGGATATCCGGCTGTGGTTCTCCTTGCGAAAGACAAACCACGTACGAGCGAATACTTATTCTGACTGTCAACGCAGGTATGTGGAGGTTCATTATGAAGAGGATAGTTATAAATCTACGGCTATTTCGATACCTCCAAATTTTGATACGTGATTATTTTGACGTTGTGCCTTACTAGTGTACCTGGTCTAAATATCTAATAATCGTATGCGTTTGTTTTGTTTTTTTCTTTAGTTTATTTTTTTTTTTTGTTTTTTAATTCAATTCACATTTATTTTTATTCGGAAAATAGAACAGGTAAAAATATCTTTGTATTTGTTCATTGATCAAGTGTGAAGAGAAACCACCAGAGAATCGATCAATAATGCGTATGATTTTCAATAAACTAATTGACCAAAATCTGGAGGAACTAGTAGTTTTATACGAAAGTTTTCATCGCTTGTTTTGAAAAACTAAAGACAAAATACAAGGCCACATCACGTTGAAACACCGGTTTCCATCTGATCACCGATGTTAAGCAACGTCGAAACTGGTCATTTTCTAGATGAGTGTCAGTTTCGTAATACAAGATGCTATAATCTTGGTTGTCGGGGTTGAGTGTAACCGATCAGTCAGTCAGCTAAGTGCTATAAGATTAAGTGCCAGACGATTATCCAGCAGTAGGTTGCCATTACTTTCTGCGGTAGACTGGTCGCCAGCCAAGGCTATAGAACCCGATCTACCCTATTATTTAACCCATAACTGGAGGAAATAAACGGATTAATACCTTTCCCAATAGTATTTGTGGGTAAGTGAATGCCAGAAATTCAACCGAAATTCGAACTCGGCGGCCCAATTTCTCGTTCCGAGCCGATACCCACTGCATCACAACGCACATCTAAGTAATCGATAATCGCTCGAAATTGTTAATTGGAGAACCGATTTTCAATTTCATTTTAGTTAATTATATTTATTTACATGCAAATAACCTTTGGAAAAGGTATGGAACAACCTTTTCTCCATCTATTGATTAATCTAAGCTTATTTACAAATGGAACACTTTGTCTATGTGTGTGTGTGTGTGTGTGTGTGTGTGTGTGTGTGTGTGTGTGTGTCTCCGTTACCTATAGACTCCGAAACGGCTGAACTGATTTTCTTGAAAATTTACACAGTTCTAATATAAGCGTATGCGAGTGTTCTTAGCTGGGTTTTGTGTGGAGGTACACCCGATAAATATCGAAAATCGATAATCGAAAAAATCGGGTTATAGAAGGAGAGACCCTTCTTAATCAAATTTAATACACTCATAGACAAAGACATAAGAAACGATATTCAGAAGTTTCAAGGTTGCAGTTCTTACAATAGTGCGGAAAATCGATTATATATATATATATATATATATATATATATAAAAGGCAAGATGTTTGTGTGTGTGTCTGTTTATCTGCTTGTACGTCTGTATATTTTCAGCCCTTTTATTTCAGTTTTTGCTTCAGGTTTGGCTCTAAGTAGGTATAATTGTAGTTCTTAGTCTCAGCCATGATACCATTTACTCAGAGGACTTATTTAATCTTCAAAATTCACTTTACGACGAAAAAATCTTATTTGATATCGATACCAGGAAATGAAAATTTGACTTACATCCATTCATTTTTCTTTCAGTCTACGGTTTCATTTTAACTAGAAACAACTGTTGCTTTTTAGTCTTTCGTGCCAACGTCCAAAGAGTCTGAGCTCCAGGACCATGGATTAGTTTTAAAGCTTTCATTACACCCGAGCAACGCCGGGCTATACTGCTAGTTAGTAATACTTCCATAATTAAACTTATTATCTCAAAAACAAATTCTTACAATCTAAAAGTGTTCTATGACTTTAAACAACCTGTAAAGGATTGATAAGTCGTAAAATATTAATCAATACTAAGGTTCACTCTTTAAAAGGCCCGTGGGTCACTTGAGATAGATGGTTACGTTAAGAGACAGTTTTTACTGATAGGAGGGAAGATAACGGTTAACCTTAGATTTGAACAGATTAAAATTGTATTGATCTGGGAAACATTCTTGACAAACCAGCGGTTTGTCGTGAAGGTTAGAACTGGAAGAACAAATGAATGTCATCTGTCAAAGCACTTTCCATTGAATTAGCAATAGAGCAGTGTGAGGCTTGTCGCATCCTACCCGTAAGAGGGAGGGGTTGGAAGGTGGAAAATAATTCGTCATTCGGAGATGCTTTTCAACGTTATCGAAACTAGACAGTGAGGACTGGGCCGCTCCGACCCTGTGCGCAATTTTCGAATTGATCTGGCTTATGTAAAGTTTCAGGACAGCATGAAAAGTCAGGTACTTACAGAAGCGTTTCACCTACATCGTACGTGCGAGTGCCACTTGAGATGAGGTATGAGTTAAGTCCCAACAGTCTCTCAAGCTATGGATATTCTTCGAGTGGACATACGTTCATCGTGACTGACGGTCGTTTGGGGTCTGTCTTGGGGTCTATTAGGGCCAGGAAGAAAGACACGGAAAGAAAACGTTAGGTTGAACCAGTGTATTAGAAACACAGAACAAAAAACAAATTAAGAGAGTAATTAATCAGCAGATAGAAGTGTCCGTCCAAACTGTCAAGTTGCACCACGTCTCGACTGCCTCCTAGAAAGTCTCGCGGGTTAGTATTTATGAAGGAGGAAGAGCTCATTCCAATGTAGATAGGGCACCATAACGGTCTGATCGGTGATGATGGGATGAAACGTATTTGGCTTAGAATAAGGTTAAGTCAATTAATTCTAAGACATATAAAACTCTGGTAGAGTTGTTTCATTATCAAAATATACGTCTCTTCTTCTACTTATCAGGTCCTTTATGGTCGTGGGCGATCATGACTCTTCACAACCTCCTGTTGACGTTTGTCTCGGTTCCGCTATCTATTCACCCACACTCGTTCACCCAAACTCTTATTCTCTTGGCTCTGATATGCCATGTGAGTGTCAAACTCTCCAAACCTTCTTTACCTGCCTAAGTTATTTCAGCTGTCTCTTTCTGATTCCGATTATAAGCGTTCTTTTTTTTTATTTTCCTGGAGATATCTTCTACGAATTTCAACTATGCAATTCAGAACATCTTTTACAGAATCACAATTTTGGAGTTGTTAGTTCTCATTCGCGAACAGATTGACCAGCATTCACTGCCATATAAGACGATTAAAATTACATATCAGTTCCGTGCCATTTTCTTTTATAGGTGGGATTTGTTTATAACGAAATTTTCCTGTTTCTTAGTACGTTGTTTAGATTTTTGAATACATCTTCCGCTAATCCAATTCCAGTTCGAATTTCTGCGTCACATTTCCTATCCACTATTAAAACACTTCCCAGATACTTAAACTTCTGACCTTGTTTAATGTTGACATCTCCACTTCGTAGTTCGAATCTTGGGCTTTTTCATTTGCTGATAGCCATATTTTCTGTCTTTTTCGAGTTCTCAGTTTTTGACGTTATTCCATTCTTCTCTCTTTTTTTTATTACCATGTATCGAAGAACATGTAGCTTTATGTGCCTGCTACCAACACATCGTTAACAGCATGTCTTATATGCTTAAGATTACACCTACCGATTACTCTCGTCTCACAAGGAAGACCTCCAATCTGTGATGGACTGGAAATGGCTCGTAAATTTTAATGCCTGCAAACTTTAACTGGTCTTCTTTAACCACCATAGAGAAATGTTCCTACTTGCCATCGGAATGAATGACGCTAGTCTCCTGGAGAGTGATACATTGCACCTTCTTCGTCTCACTTTCTCAACCGACCTGAAACGGAACGAATATATCAGATCTATACTGCGAGAAAGACTGAGTCACTGTGTCGGGCCAGAAAGATTTTCTTGATAGAATTCATATTGCACATTTATAAATCTACCATTCGTCCGTGCATTGAATACAGTTGCCATATCTCGTCGGGTAAAACTGCTATTCATCATGAGATTCTCGACAAAACAAAGCTATGAAATGTAATAGATCCTAACTTGGCATCTCGACTTCAGTCACTTTCTCACCGGCGTGATGTGACTTCCCTCTCTCTTTTCTATTCAATTTCTCTTCTGTTCGTATTAGTGATTTCTTTTCAGTTCATAGTGTGTATATGGTAAGATAGGATTACATAGACACACTTGTAGAAAATACAATTATATCAGCTTCATACACGTGTAAGAAAATGCTAAAAATAATGAAAGCGTTACTAATAAAAAAAACATTTAATAAAATCACCTATGAACACGGACACAGTGTGCTGGCCGTTTTTGGAAAATATTTGAAAAAAAAAAAATTCCTTTCAGTCCAGATCAGCTCGAAATCAGAAATTATATTCTATTCCACAAATGAAACGTTGCTAATTCTTCTAATGAGTTTTCTACTTTGGCACTGAGATTTCATGAATTTGAGCCCAGCACTAGATTTGTGATGTAATATAATGGATATTGGCTCCAAATGAGAAATCGGTGAGCCGAGTTCGAATTCCAGTCAAATTCGTTGCATTCACTTACACTCAAATACTCTTGGAAAAGGTATTAATTCATCTCTTCTCCTTCTATATATGGGTTAAATAGTAGAACAGATTTGTTTCTACCGATTTAGTTGGCAACTAGTCTACTGTAAAATGTAATGGCAAACTACTGTGGAAAAATCTAGTCAGTCATGCGACATGATCACCCAAGCGTGTATCACGTATGGCACTTAAATAACTGACATAGTTAATCTACACATTAAGTTAAAAAAATTGAAACACAAAAAACATCCTTGAAAATAACTACCAGAAAAGCCGAAATCTCTCGATTTTATAAAACACTAGCAGTATAGCCTGGCGTTGCTCGGGTGTAATGAAAGCTTTAAAACTAATCCATGGTCCTGGAGCTCAGACTCTTTGGACGTTGGCACGAAAGACTAAAAAGCAATAGTTGTTTCCAGTTAAAACGAAACCGTAGACTGAAAGAAAAATGAATGGATGTAAGTCAAATTTTCATTTCCTGGTATTGATATCAAATAAGACTTTTTCATCGTAAAGTGAATTTTGAAGACTAAATAAGTCCTCTGAGTAAATGGTATCATGGCTGAGACTAAGAACTACAATTATACTTACTTAGAGAGCCAAACCTGAAACAAAAACTAAAATAAAAGGGCTGAAAATATACAGACGTACAGGTAGATAAACAGACACACACACAAACATCTTGCCTTTTATATATTATCGATTTTCTGCACTATTGTAAGAATTACAACCTTGAAACTTCTGAATATCGTTTCTTATGTCTTTGTCTATGAGTGTATCAAATTTGATTAAAATCGGACCACTCCTTCTATAACCCGATTTTTTCGATTATTGATTTTCGATATTTATCGGGGGTACCTCGAGAACACTCGCAGACGCTCAAAGTAGAACTGTGTAAATTTTCCAAAAAATCGGTTCAGCCGTTTCGGAGTCTATAGATAACGGACACACACACACACACACACACACACACACACATACACACACACACACAGACAAAGGTCTATTTATAAATAAGTTTAGATTTGGCCGGTTTTTACATACTCTATGATCAGGAAGAAATTACTCTTACGAACACAAGAAAAATTGAATAAAAAGCTTAATCACAGTACCTTATCAGTCGTCTTTAATGAAACTTATATATATATATATATATAAACTTGCAATGAAATAAGCGATCGGTAAAATAAAAGGAACTATATGAAAAGTAGAATAAAAAAAGAAATTTCCTCGTTATTGAGAGAAGCCATGTCTGTGTTATTCAACGTTATGAGCATTTATAATTTATTTCTTTAGAGAACTAAAGAATTTATGAATTTTTTTGTGTGTGTGTTTTTCTTTTTTCATTCTATTTACCACTTTCAATTATTTTTATTCCTTCCACGTCAGTGCATGGTTTTGTTTATAAGCCCTTTAATTAATCGATAATGTTATGCTAAATTTTACCCTCTCACACATAATATATATATATATATATATATATATATATATATTAAAAATCTCGCTTCACTATCACATTCAAATTTCATTACAAGCAGGTTAATTAAATAAATGAATTTACTTCAAGGACATTAACAATATTTTTGTCTGCTTTTTTTACGATACGAATCACTGAAGGAAATATCTTACTTCTTCTTCTTCTTCTTCTTCTTCTTCTTCTTCTTCTTCTTCTTCTTCTATGTGCCGTCTCTTCAGGACGTAGGCGACCATGGTTCTCCACGTCTCCCTATCCCTTGTGGCTCTTAGTATATTTGCTCCTGTTGCTCCTGGCAGCCCCCGTTCCGTCATCCACCTGATCAGACCCTGCAACGCCTGCTTTTTTTTACGATACGAATTACTGAAGGAAATATCTTACTGACTTACTTTTAAAATTAGTTCTCCCATTTTTAAATACCAAATAAACTGCTGATAAAAACGAATTATACTGATTACGAGATGACTCTTCATACTGTTTCTAATTTTATTTGTTCCAACTGAACTTTTAGCAAGTGAGACAGAAAGAAAACCTTCAAAGCTAATTCACCCAAAATGACTTATAAACAAGAACAACAGGTTTGGCTAAAATGCTAACATTTTTTAATTAACAAAAATTGAAATCTAAAAATGGATAGCAGTGAAAGATATGCTTAGAATTCCTTGAAAGTAAAATGCCGTATTGTCTAATACAAAGATTATCCTATCTTAACTCACAGAACAAACATGTCTCTTTGGCATTTAGTGCAGAGCCGATACGTACCAATATCAAACCCATCAACCGTTGGCGCCTAAGGCTGACTGAGAGCCCCACGCTGTGCTTTGTAAACCTTACTATATTACCAACATTTCATTTTTTTATATACGTTACGAATTAAACTAAAGACATTTGAAAGGATTAAAAGTTTCACGAATTTTTAGATAATTCTGGCTTCTTTACTAGCAGTGTAGCCCGGCGTTGCTCAGGTGTAATGAAAGCTTTAAAACTAATCCATGGCCTTGGAGCTCAGACACTTTGGACACTGGCACGAAAGACTAAAAAGCTATAGTTGTTTCTAGTTAAAGCGAAACCGTCGACTGAAAGAAAAATGAATGGATGTAAGTCAAATATTGATTTCCTGGTATTGATATCAAATAAGTTTTTTTCGTAGTAAACTAAATTTTGAAGGCGAAATAAGTCCTCTGAGTAAATGGTATCATGGCTGAGACTAAGAACTACAATTATACATACTTAGAGCCAAACTTGAAACAAAAACTAAAATAAAAGGGCTGAAAAAATACAGGATATACAGGCAGATAAACAGGCACACACACAAACATCTTTGCCTTATATATATATATATATATATATATATATATATATATATATATATATATAATCGATTTTCTGCGCTATTGTAAAACTGCAACCTTGAAACTTCTGAATATCGTTTCTTATGTCTTTGTCTATGAGTGTATCAAATTTGATTAAAATTGGACCACTCCTTCTATAACCCGATTTTTTCGATTATCGATTTTCGATATTTATCGGGGGTACCTCGATACAAAACCTAGCCGAGAACACTCGCAGACGCTTATAGTACAACTCTGTAAATTTTCAAGAAAATCGGTTCAGCCGTTTCGGAGTCTATAGGTAACTGACACACACACACACACACGCTCACACATACACACACACACAGAGATAAAGTTATAAATAAGTTTAGATTTTATTTTATTTATCTAATTATGTTTGTCAAATCCGTGAATTTCTTTTGCTCATGCTGAGTGTGAAGATATACTATTGAGATAGTTAAGTGTATCGCACTTCCCGTTAGTTAGTAGCATTACTCAACAATGGCGTCACTGATATTGATGGAGCTGAATGAATAATTACTTGATAATTATGATTACACTCAAACGTAGCTAAGGAGTCTAGTAGCTAAAGCTCGAGCAAAAAAACTGAAGGATTTTAAATTAGTTAGAGGTGAAAATCAGATAACTGATCTCTTCTTAGCAATTGCGGGTTGTGAGGCAATTATAAAAATATCAGCAATTGCACACCCAAGACAGTTAAAGGAAATTATATGTCAGTTAATAGTAAAGAAACAGAACACCTAGGAAAACAATAGTGAGCTAAGCTCATGAACAGTTCTTAAAAAGTGAATGAACCAGTCATTGAATGTGTTCTTCGTTTGAAAGCAGGCTGCCAAATATTCTGAGTTTGAGAAACTGAGATCGGAAAACCAGTCAATCGAAGAGAATTTCCTTCAAAATTGGTAAACAGACTTCAAAAAAAAGTATCGACAAATGACTTTAATTCCGTTACAACTAACAACTCAGTTCTTAGTCTCAGCTATGATACCATTTACTCAGAGGACTTATTTGGCCTTCAAAATTCAGTTTACGACGAAAAAAACGTCTTTAATATCGATACCAGGAAATCAAAATTTGACTTACATCCACTCATTTTTCTTTCAGTCTACGGTTTCGCTTTAACTGGAAACAACTATTGCTTTTTAGTCTTTCGTGCCAACGTCTAAAGAGTCTGAGCTTCAGGACCATGGATTAGTTTTAAATCTTTCATTACACCCGAGCAACGCCGGGCTATATTGCTAGTAGTTACGAAATATTTACCAAATTAGCAACTCTGCAAGTCACTCACGTCACAAAGGTCGAGTTTAAAGTGAGTTTAAGATCAATACCGTGGAAAATTCTCAAACCACCATGACACTTTTACTTTATCATTTCAACTGTTTATAAAACCAGCCCCCTCCCAAAGAAGAAGTACTATCTGATGAGGTGTTTTTCTGGGGCATGAGCGAATATTATTAACAGGGGAATGATCCCGATACACGAATACCGAGAGTTTCTCTATCTTTACTGCATAGTCATGTATATACTAATTTAATGCTGATTAGGCAGTCATTTACATATGAGTACAATGTTAGATATATATATATATATTTGTCTTGTTGCCGGTGCTTAGAATGCACTGACGGTATCCTATGCAGACAAAGCCAAGGAAGACTTATCTCAAGGGGGAAATCTTTCCAGGCGTATACATGCAACAAACTCTGGTATAATCTGACTTATTTTTACCTTTTTTCACTCGAGAATAAAATGTACTAATTTATTCTAGTATAAAATTGAATGATGTCTTACTTTTTGACACAATATAAACAGAATATATATCTTTTTTTTTTTCTGTCAGTAATATAAACCTTACCTTATCTATTGTAAACCAAATATGTGTTCTCGTGCATAATACGAACTTTCTCCCGTTTTGCCATTAATTTTGTTTAAGATTTCTCGTATTATACACAAGAAATACGGTATACGCTTACGTTTGTAATAGCGTTTTTTATTAAACAAACAAAATTGTCTTTCATTAAAGACTGAAGAGATGAAACTTTACAAAATAACAAGAAGATCAAAATATAAACAAATTTTATCTTGTGAGCTAACCTGAGTGTATTTACAATTTTGTCGTTTCAAATAAGTAGATTTTTGAGATGGATAAAAATTTCAGAAAGAATGCATGTGTTTATAATACGAACCTCTCTTTTGTCTTTAATTTTTCTTCAAAACTGTTTTGTATTATGCTAGAAAAATACCGTATTTGGACCGAATTTTAAACAATGTAAACGGAATCAATATATAAAACTTTTATACTCAAGTACTAACTGGAATTTCGTCTGCCATTTTTAATCTAGTGTAAATCGAACCCGTGTCCATTTACTTATTAAAACGATGTGATTTTTCTCACATAAGACATAAAATAAACTCAACAATATTTAAATGTCGTTAAATTAACTAACTTGAACGAAACAGAATAATTGAAAAACACACATTCTAATTTTAAGGCCGCTTTTGAATGTGGCATTGTTCTACGGCGCTGAAGGCAATCACAGCGGGTAGGCAAAGCGATTAAAGTCATTTCTGTTCAGCAAGTGTTACAAAGAAAACTTTGTGCCTTAAGATTTTAAAATATTTTAAGTTTATTGTACGTGACTCTTACATTGAGCATGTTTGGCCACCCCTAGTCTCCAGCAACAACTGGCCGTCCCCGAAGCAATGAGTTGCCTTTGGAGAAGCTAAATTTGATTCCTGGCACCTGAGGCATCCTGAAAGTGAAGCGCCGCTCTCTCGCCCCCATGGAATGCCGAATTTAAACTTTTGTCACGTTCCATTCGAGTAGACGTTCAGAAAAATAACTTCAGGGTCTATTGTCCTTCACTGTCATTATTATGAGGTGACCTTGATCTAACGACTGCATGGAGAAAAACTAACTTGTATCTTTCAATAGTTTCAGTGTCATTTCATCATCACCGACAATACACTGACTTTTCTCCAATGACAGTGAGGGTATATCTGTCGTAACATTATCAGCATCTTGGTGGCAAATGTTCAGATAATTCCATTTCGTTAGTTCCACCAATTCAGACTTTTACACCTAATACATGTCAGGCTTCATTCCCAGAGTTGCATCACCGAAAGTTCCACCGTATTCCAAAAGTTCCACTCAGACCGTTTTCCCCATTAGAATTAATATTTCATAGAAGAGACTATAATGTGGGCCGTTCATTTAACACAAAGATTTTAACGTTTTCAAGTCAAGGGTTAATTGTTATCTACCTTTCTTATCCTTAGCAACCGTCCGTGAGAAAGGGGATGCAGAGTGGAGAATGAGTCTTCTCCCAGAACATGTGGTCTTGGGTATGACGGTAAACTGCATCCGGCAGCAAGACCTCTGATTGGAAGGTTGTGAGGAGCGTGGGGCCACCTCTTAATTACTGTTTTTCCCAGGTCCACCCTGACCTGGAGTGGTAGCACCTGTTAGGGTCCCAGCAATGGGCAAATAGTTAACCTCCAAACTGAGATCAAAACACTATGAAAGTATAAAAATGCACTTTTCTAGAAATATATGCATAAAAACAGACTTTATAGAAAAATATACATTTTTGATGAAAAAATATTACCAACAATACATTTTTGAAAAAAAAATTATTACCATAACACATTTTTGAAGGAAAAAATTATTCTCGGCAAAATATTTTTAGTACAAAACTAGAAGACATTTTCAGCTTTCTAAAATAAAAAAAGTATAAAAACAAAAAAAATTAATTAAAATCCGACTAAATCAACCTTCTAACTATAACCGAACATTAAAAAAATACCTTAAAACCCTACCTTTTTGCCATTAAATAACCCATAGGTGTTGATATGCCGTTAAACAACTCAAAATCAAAACTATCCCAGAACATGTAAACGATGTTGATTTCTATCAGGAATGAAAAGTAAGGATTGGGTAATTCTAACTTTAATATGGGAGCAATAGTCCGTTTTTGGTCTATTCTGACTCTTGTAAGATTGGAAGAATCAGGTACTTCCTGAATGGAGTGATAAAATAAGCCAAACGTTTTTTGTTTTTGTTTTTGTTGTTTTATTTTTTTTAAGATTTTTTAGCACTAGATTGTATATATGAGTTCCACTTGTGATCTGGAGTGAACTTGAGATCCAAAACATGTTTAAAGCATGCATCCTTATCGTGACTAGAGACTGTTATATCGTGGAATGAAGAGATACACAGTGAAATGTAGCTAAACTACTTTATTACCAGAGTGGTACAACCAAGAGGTATATACAATATTTGCAGTCTCTCTCAGTAGTAGGTGCCACTGCAAGAAGTCCGTGATAATGACAACTCTCCGTGCTAAACGCACATTGTCTTGTATACATCCGGGCGATCGGATGTCACATGGTACGAACCACGACACAACAGAGACAAATCATTGTTTGCTCGGTGATGATGAAACTATACTAGAACCATTGAAAGATACAACTTATTTTTTACCCATTGAGCTGTTTGTTAGAACATGGTCAGTGTAGAAATCAACTGAAAGGATACTATCATCTTGATTTATGAACTCACTCCCAAAAAATCCTGATACCCTCTGCTTGCATGTTATTTCTATTTGAGTGAGTTTGGTTCTTTTAAAGTGCCCCATTAATCTGTCAATGTGCCAGAATAATTTCTTCTTCTTCTTCAATGTGCCCTGTCCTTTCAGGACGTAGGCGATTATGGCTTTCCACGTCTCCCTACCTCTGGTGGCTCTTAGCACGCTTTCTCCTTTTACACCACGGAACCCCCGTTCCGTCATCCACCTGATCAGGCCACTCATATATGTTATACGCTGCCTTCCTTTGTCTCTTTTTCCTTTTATCTGGCCTGTCAGTATCAAGTTCTCCAAGCCCTTCTTCCTCGTTGCATGTCCCAAGAACTTCAGTTATCTCTTCCTGATGCTCAGTGTTAATTTTCTTTTGGTTGCCATTCTTTCCAACAACTCATTTGGGCTCGCATGCTCGGTCCATAATATCCGCAGCATCCTTCTGTAGAACCACATTTCCGCTGCTTCAAGTTTTTCATCTTCGATGATATTGTCCAGCATTCACTGCTGTATTGAAGAATTGACATCACATAGCAATCTAGCACTCTCTTCTTTAATTTTAATGAAATTTTCCTGTCTTAGTACTTTACTCAGTTTCTGGAATGCGTCCTTCGCCATGCCAATTCACCTCCGGATCTCTGTGTCGCACATTCCATCTCCTGTTAGAACACTTCCTAGGCATTTAAATTTTTGTACTTGCTTGATTCTAGTATCACCCTCCTTTTTTAGCATTTTGGGTTTCTCTTTTTGCTGTTGACCATGCATTCAGTTTTCCTACAGTTAATTTGTAGTCTTTTTGTCACTCTCCACAGCTACCTTCTGTAGGAGGTCTTGTAGTTTTCTTTCAGTGTCTGTAATCAACACTGTGTCATCTGCATAACTTATGTTGTTCAATAACAAATATTGGTGTAGCATTTATGGTCCTCAAAATATTCTCACTGCACAAGTTGAACAGATCCGGTGAAAAGACATATCCTTGTCTGACGCCTCTTTCTATCTTTGTCAATCTGCTGAAATCGTTGCCTGTCCGTATGCAGGTAGCTTGCTACCAGTAGAGGTTCTCGAATCAGAGAAAATAACTACATGTTTTAAAGTTATCAATTCTTGCCTTGCGTTTGGAAAGAGCACATATTTTTCACCGGTGTTAGAGGCCGGATAAAATACAGAAATTTGAAAACTGATTTTCAATCAGGCAGGCTTTTGCAACTAAGAAAACTGGCGCAAACAGATTCTTACTTTACTGATTTGCTCTTCCACCATAGCAAAACTAAGATTGATAAACATCAGACATTAAACAAGATGCTCTGTGGCTGAAAGAGCTGCGTATTTCTTATCAATACTGGCGATTGATAAAGGATTTTAAATGTTGATCTTCATATCAGAAAAGCCATAGAAAACTGTCAAAAATGTTCCTCTTCTTCCACAGCCTCATCGATTTAGCCTTTTCTCAGTCTATGTTAATGTAATCTTATGAATCAATGATTTCTAATGGCTTTGGGAATGGTCTAGGATTCTGTCTCATATATGTTCTAATAAACTATAAATCTGCTGTCCATCTTTAAAACTTCATTGCTTCAATGGCGATAAGGTGTGGTCGTTAAGTTGATTGTCAAATAATTTTGAAACATTTACGGCAAGTATCTCAACGGTTGTGGCAGAGCTGTCAAATTCGGTGTGATGAAATGAATATCTGATAAAACTTTCAAATAGAAACTTATTCGTTTCTTCTCCATCACACCCAAAATTAAAACAATGTCTATTAAATTGTTGTATGCATTTAATATATATCTGTTTATTAATTTTATTAGATAAGAAATTTGTTTGTTTCATTCTCGTAGCAATAACTAAAAAGAACTCCGCCTCCTCCTTTTATAGACAAAAATACACACAAATGCATGCTGGGATTTCTACTCCAGTAATAAAATAGGTCACTTCTCGGTTTCATTTGAGACAGTTCTGCTCTTTCTTGTCTTAAAGCCAGAATGCTTCGATTGCTTGTTGGTATTCATTTTTGGGTGTAAAGACGGTTTTTAGTTTGGGAAACTTTTGCCTTAAAACTGTTGCTTTGCCTTATTTTTGTTTTTTTTTGTGTCTTTTTTTTTTGTTTTTTTCTTGCATATGTTGTTTACTCGGTATTATTTAGCCTTGTTCTTTTCTTTTCGTTCTTTTGTTATTGTTTATTGCAAACTTTGTCAATTCTGTTCGTTAAGTATTTCTGCAGATTACATTTAAGTATCGTTAGTTACTCTACAGTATACCACCCTTTATAAGAAACATATATATATATATCTACTCTACAGTATGCCACCCTTTATAAGAAACATATATATATATATATATATATATTCTACAGTATGCCACCCTTTATAAGAAACATATATATATATATATATATATATACTCTACAGTATGCTACCCTTTATAAGAAACATATATATATATATATACTCTACAGTATGCCACCCTTTATAAGAAACATATATATATATATATATATATATACTCTACAGTATGCCACCCTTTATAAGAGACATATATATATATATACTCTACAGTGTGACACCCTTTATAAGAAACACATATATATATATATATATATATATATATACTCTACAGTATGCCACCCTTTATAAGAAACATATATATATATATATATATATATATATATATATATATATATACTCTACAATATGCCACCCTTTATAAGAAACATATATATATATATATATATATACTCTACAGAATGCCACCCTTTATAAGAAACTCGTTAATTTCTAATTTCATTTAAAAAACAAACTTGCAAGTAAAGATTGAATAACTTAACGCATTCCAAAGAGAAAATCCGATTTCGTTATGGTTGATCTGGCATACAATATTAATCTATAGCATTATATATGTTTATGGATATACTAGCAGCATAGCCCGGCGTTGCTCGGGTGTAATAAAAGCTTTAAAACTAATCCATGGTCCTGGAGCTCAGACTCTTTGGACGTTGGCACGAAAGACTAAAAAGCAATAGTTGTTTCCAGTTAAAGCGAAACTGTAGACTGAAAGAAAAATGAATGGATGTAAGTCAAATTTTCATTTCCTGGTGTCGATATCAAATATTTCTTTTCGTTGTAAACTGAATTTTGAAGGCTAAATAAGTCCTCTGAGTAAATGGTATCATAGCTGAGACTAAGAACTACAATTATACCTACTTAGAGCCAAACCCGAGGCAAAAACTAAAATAAAAGGGCTGAAAAAAATACAGTCATACAGGCGGATAAACACACACACACACACACACAAACATCTTGCTTTTTATATATATATATATTATCGATTTTCCGCACTATTGTAAGAACTGCAACCTTGAAAATTCTGAATATCGTTTCTTATGTTTTTGTCTATGAGTGTATCAAATTTGATTAAAATCCACCACTCCTTCTATAACCCGATTTTTTCGATTATCGATTTTCGACATTTATTTGGGTTACCTTGACACAAAACCTAGCTAAGAACACTCGCAGACGCTTATAGTACAACTGTGTAAATTTTCAACAAAATCGGTTCAGCCGTTTCGGAGTCTATAGATAACGGACACACACATACAAATTTTCATTTATAAATAAGTTTAGATATAATTTGCTTCGTTCTGTTGCAGTGGATATCGGCTCAGAACGAAAAATCGGGGAGCCAAGTACGATTTACAGTTGAATTCCTTATATTCACTTTCGCGCAAATACTATCGGGAAAGGTATGGGTTAAATAATAGAACAGATTGGGTTCTACAGCCTTGTCTGGTAACAAGTCTACCACAAAAAGCAATGGCAACCTACTGCGGGATAAATTACTGCCCAGTCAGTCCTGTCTTTTTCGAGACATGATCGCCCAAAGCATGAATCACGTATGGCACTTAACTGACTGACTGATAGTTTGTTTCTTAATATGCGTCCGAGTAAACAAATCATCATCTTACTTTTTTTTTTAAATCTACAATATTATTGTTACTGACCTGGCATCTCGGCTTCAGTGACTTTTCCATCGTCGTAATGTAATTTTCCTGTGCTTTTTCCGTAAATATTTTCATCGTAATGTGATGAGCTTCCCACTTTGTTATCTTGACTTTATTAATTTTACTGCAGTACTAGATTGACAGTTAGGTCTAATTATTTTACAGTTGAAATAAGGCATATATAACCGTAAGTTCTATGCTAACAGTTTCTTCTGTCACGCTTCTTGCTTGTGGAACTCTCTTAGGTTTCTTGCTTTCCAATCACATTCGATCTTCAAATGTTTAAATGTGTCATCATACGTCTGTCTCCTTGAAACCTGCTCTTTTATTGTCGTTCCTCATAAATATTTTTTCGTGTTCTTTCCCGCTCAGTAACCTCTTGACTCTTTGTGGCAGTATCGTCTCGCTTGTTGTGAAATGATTAAAAAGAATCTTCGAGCCCGCCAAAAAAACGGTGTTTTGAAAGGACGGTTTTTCCATTGACACCACTATTACTTTTTATTATTGTAATTTTTTGAATGAAAGGATTTATTTTCACATTTATTTCTTCATGAAAATAAATATTAAACATTAAACCTTTATAAAAGGTGAATATTTTTTTAAATTCTATAAATAAGCATTGCCAAAGGAGTGAATGTAATTAAAATAAAAGCGGTGTCAATGGAAAATCGTCCTTTTGAAATACCTTTTTTTTGGGGGGGGTTGCATGCACAAAGATCCATGTTTGCCAAAATAAACATTTGATAAATATTGCCCAAAAAAATTCTGGGTACAGAAAAGCAGGATATTTTTTCTGTCCAGCCAAATGGAATTAAACAGGAAACTAAGTAGAAAATAGGAATTCCACTCGAACGTCGGACCAGATACAAAAAAGCCCACCAGGGAAATTGGGAATGCTTCAAGCACTAGGGTTTAAATCTAAGCACCTCCCAAAGGAGAGGTATTGCCTGGGAAACTGCCACTTGTTGCTAGAGACTAAGGGTGTCAAAATTTGCTTGAAGTAAGAGTCACGTACGATAAAGTTAAAATATGTTAGATTCGGGAGGCACAAAGATTTCTTTGTTACACTTGCTGAACAAAAATTACTTTAATCTCTTTGCTTCTCACTATGACTGCCTTCAGTTTAATAAAACAATGCCACATTCAAATGCAGGTTTAAAATTAGGATTTGTGTTCTTAAATTATTTTGTTTCGTTTATGTTAGTTAATTTAACGACCTATAAATCATTTTGGGTTTATTTTATGTTGACTCTCAGTCTTATGGGATATTTTTTAATCATTTCACCCCAAGCAAGGCAGTATTGCTACTGGTGCGTAGGGGCTACATAAGAAGAGAGTGAAGCGTTACATAGGAGGAGAGCGAAGAGAAATAGGGACCCAAGAGGAACCGGTTACTGGGGTGTCAGAGAATGGGCAAGAGAAGAATGAGAATACTGGTGCGAAGAGAGTTGCGTGAGAGTAGAGTGAAAAAGGAAGAACAACAAGATTCAGTGGATGTTGGGGAAAGAATAAAAGATGTAAGTCAAGGGGATAAGAGATGGCAATTGACGCTGCATTTAAACTCTTAAGGATTGTAGCTATCAGGGAAGCAAGTATACGGAAGGAAGTTCCACAGACGGAAAGTGCGAGAAAAAAGTTGTTAGATCAGAAGTGGTGGCTGCATTTGTTTTTTTTTTTTGTTGTTGTTTTTGTTTTTGTTTTGTTTTGTTTTTTGTTTCTTTAATAGTTAATGGGTGGGACCTTGTTGGCGGTCTGGTTGAATGAGTAAATTCTTGTATAGGGGCCACCATGGAGCTAAGCTCGTCAGAGCAAAAGCCATGAAAATATTTGTAGAAGAGACAGACGTAAGCGACATCTTTTCGGTGAGAATATGGTATGAGTCGAGACATGGTTTTAATCAATAAATAGAAAAAGGTTTGGTCAATACTAAATGAAAAACGACAGACGAAATCCCAAGTGATACTAGACTACAAAAGGTTTAGAAATCGGTCATGTTTGCACATGAGTCAAAATCGTTGGCGGATATGATATTTTCTTGAGTATAATACAAGACAATTTTGAATCAAAATTAAGGGCAAATAAGTACACGTTTTCATAAATTTTGCTCAACTGTAAAAATCATCTGTTCTGAATCAGCAAGATTGCAAATATACTCAATTTTGTTTACAAAATTGAATATGTTTATATTTTGATTGTCTTGCTATTTTATAAAATATTCTCTCTTGATGAAAGACAATTTTGTTCCGTTTTTATATAAAAAATAACACTAGTCAAAACTTAATCACATACTTTATTTCTTGTGCATAATATGAGAAATCTTGAACAAAAATTAATGGCAAAACGGAGTAGGCCGTATTATATGCAAGGTCACATATTTGGTTTACACTAGATTAAATTAAGGTATGGTTCATATTACAGACAAAAATAAAGGTATATATCCTGTCTCTACTGAGTCAGAGTTAGACATCGTTCAAATTTACACTAAAATAAATAAATATAGACACGTACATTTTACTCTCGAGTCAAAAAGGTAGACATATTTCGAGTTATACCAGAGTTCGCATGTATACGCATGGAAAGGGTTTTCACTTGTGATGAGTTTTTCTTCCGGGCGCCCTTAGCTTAGAGTTTCCATCTTGGTTTAAAGCAGTCGGATGCCTAACCGTTCTGACAAGTTCTGATGCAGCGAAACAGGGCTGTCTGCGGGTGACTATATATGTAAATATATATTTTAGGATGTGCGTTGTGGTGCTGTGGATATTGACACGAAACGACAAATAGGGGAGCCGAGTTCAAATTCCAGTTGACTTCCTTACATTCACTTACGCACAAATACCCTTGGAAAAAGGTACTAATCCGTCTCTTCCCTCCAGTTATGGGTTAAATAATATGATAGATATAGGCAACCAGTCTACCGCAGAAAGCAATGGCAACCTACTGCGAGATAATCTTCTACCCAGTCAGTCATGTCTCTTTCGAGCAATGATCGGCCAAAGAATGTATGTATCACGTATGTCACTTAACTGACTGACCGAGTTTTACTTGATCTGCAAGGGAAACCGTCAGTGCATTCTAAGCACCGACGACAGGACAAATTACTAACATTGTTAGATAAAATTTGTTTAGATTTTGATTTTCTTATTTGTTGATAAACTTTTTTTCTTTACTCTTAATGAAAGGCAATAGTTTTCCCCATAGTTTAATACTCTATAGAAATATGGTGAATTCATATCAAACAGAAGAGTACGACATACTGACACCTTAAAGTATATTATTAGCTTTGTCAAGTTAGCGCCTTTCTTCCAAAAATCGAAAATAAGTTTTGAAACGGAGATTAGTAGAAACACGCAATGATTAAACATTCGGCTAATTTCTATTATTTAATATCGTGAAAAATTAAATATGCTAGTGAAATATATGTACGGCATTGAGATTTTAATGCTTTATAGGTTATAATTTTTCAAAAATATTTTACATAGGGATGGCTATGCTGCGTGGTAGTTTTTTATTCAAGGGAATAGTTGCATAAATACGGGGTCGTATTAAACTTAGAAAATACGGTATTTCCTATTTTAGCGTAAGAAATACGAAGTTACATTATACACTAGTAAATACGATAACTAAATTGTGTGTATGGATGGTAAAACATGGATTGTAAAGGATTTTTTTTTCTTAATGTTCATCGTATACAATGCTCAGAGTTAGAGGGCTAATGAAATTTATGTGAGTGTTAAGACTATGAGGCAAGATTGATTAATTTGTTTAACAGGACATCAAACCGTATAGGTCATTGAATAAAGAAATTTAATTTTCTGAGGGCTTGGAAGTAATAAAATTATGATATATGTTATCCTGCTTTCACAATTGAATTAATGGTAGATGATTTTTTGTGCATATACATAATTGCTAGAAGTGCTGATATGTTTGTTTTAAGTTATATTTTGAAGTTATCTTTTTGGAACACAGTTTGATTTCTTTAAGAAATTGTACGATATTATATAGATTAATACCCTAAAAGAGTTCATGTTTAATGTTTGATTTAGTTTCACTTTTTATCGACTTCTCTAGGTTACTCAATGCCGGAATCTAAATATTTTGTATATAGTTTAATGGTTTCGATTACAGATAACATATATTGTTGGTCATTTTTGCTATAAAATGTATTGTTCAAAATTCTACTATAAATATGTATTGTTAGTAATTTTTACATAAAAACGTATTTCTGATATTTTTACTATAAAATGTATTTTTATACTTTCATAATGTTTGGTGGTTCACTATTTGCTCCTTGCTGGAATCAGTTTTCAGGTCTGGGTGAAATTGGGAACAACAGCAATTAAGAAGTGGTTCTAAGTTCCTCAAAAGCTCTAATCTCCCGATGAGAGGCCTTGCTGCAGGGTGTAGTTTATCGTCACACCTCGATCTATAGGAGGTAGGAGGCGTAGTTTATAAAGATATTTGGGAAAGGTGACGGTTAATCCAGATATGCGTTGTGGTGCAGTGGATATCGCCACGGAACGAGAAATCGGGGTGCCTAGTTCGAATTCCAGTTGAATTCCTTGCATTCACTTACGCACAAATACCCTTGGGAAAGGTACTAATCCCTCTCTTCCCTCCAGTTATAGGTTAAATAATGGGACAGATTCGGTTCTAAAGCGTCGGTAGGCAACCAGTCTACCGCAGAAAGCAATGGCAACCTACTGCGGGATAATCTTCTGCCCAGTCAGTCATTTGTCTTTCGAGACATGATCGGCCAAAGCGTGTATCACGTATGCCACTTAATCTGACTGAACAGTTAATCCAAGACTTAAATAGATTAATAGTGGTCGGGAAATAATACTCTTGGCAATCGGTCCAACAATGAAGTAGTTTTGGAAATAAGCTGTTCGAGAGGGGCAATAAAGCGATAAAAATTGTTAGAGCTGAAAAAAAAAGAAGTTAAGTCGAGCCATGATTGCCCAGGTACTAAAGATAAACCGTATATAATCCCGGTGAGTAAAACATGTCGATTAAAAGCATCAAACAAGGAATAACGATTATACAAGATTTCGTGTAAAAAGATTTATAGGCTGACTAAGATACTCGCATGAAATGTGGCCAAATGAGGTATGTTTTTCAGCATAGTCACCCTTACGGTCTAAATACTTCTTCCATTGGTGTTGCACTGCATAGAACCTATTAGTGAAGTAACTTTCATCCTGCTGTTCAAAACAGTCATCAAGAGCAGATATGACGCCATCATCAATACAATTATACACAAGGATGTAAATTATATCCTTTTCAACTGCATAAATGTGCGGCCGTATTATACCCAAGAAAACACATTAGGTTTACGCTAAATTGAAAAAAATTGACAGATCCGAATGAAAATAAAAGAGGTATATATATATATATATATATATATATATATATATATCCTGTTTAAAAGCCGTGTTCTTTCAGATAGTTTAGGATAATAGACTTCCACAATTTTCTGTCCTTTGTAGCTCTTAATAACACATCACTCAATAAGTTTCGGGCCTGACATCTAGAGGGCACCACTAAGAATAAAAACATGATTTCTATGAAGTACTAACCTTCAAATGCGACGTGACCTAATCGGATTATCAGTTAACAAATTACAGTTATTTAAGTGAAGCAACTTTTGCAAATTTTCAAAACATTGGAAAAATCTGAATTTCGTGTGCTCATAAAGCATTGCTTTCGGATGAGAAAATACTGTTCAAGCAAAGCAAATGGTATTTGCACTCTCCTCCGTCAGAAACAACGGTTAAGTGGTGGTTATGCTGGTTGTAAAAACGCGGTCGTACACACACAAATTATGCTGAACGCTCAGGTCGTCCAAATTCAGCAGTTGTCCCAGAAAACACACACAAAAAAAAATCCACAAACTCATTTTGGTTGATCGTAAATTGAAGTTGCGTGAGATAGCAGAGGAGTTGAACATATCAGAAGGTAGTGTATTCACCATTTTGCATGAATATTCGTCAATGAGAAAGCTGTATTCAAAATGGGTGCCGCGTTTGCGCACAGTAGATCAAAAACAGCAACGCGTCGACGATTCAGGGCGCTGTTTGCAACTGTTTCAATACAACAAGGAGATTTGCGTAAAAATTTGACAATAGATAAAACATAGATCCACCACTTTACTCCAGAGTCAAATCGGCAGTCAGCTGAGTGGACAGGAGCAGGTGAAAGTCATCTAAAGCGACCAAAAGGCGCAAACATCAACAGGCAATATTTTGGCTTCCGTATTTTGTAATGCGCAAGGTATTTTGTTCATCGATTACCTTGATAAACGAAGAACCATTAATAGCGAGTATTATATAGCCTTATTGGTACGTTTGAAGGAAAAAATTGCTAAAAAACGGCCACAAATAAAGAAGAGAACAGTGATCTTTCATAAGACAACGCATCGTGTCGCAAGTCGTTCTTAACGATGGTAGAAGTACATGAATTGCACTTCGAATTGCTTCCGCATCCACTCTATTCTTTAAATATCATGTTGATTAATAAAGTCTAATTTTACCTAAACCTTGTTGTTTTGTTAGTTAGGTCCGGGATTTATTGAGTGATGTGTTAAATTTCATATTTTTGTTATCTATATATATATATAAACGGCAATCTGTGAGTCTGTGTGTGACTGTTCCCTATGCACGCCTACATTTTTTAAGCTACGCCAGTCAAACTTTCTAGGAACAGATATCTACAGGGAAGCCAGGTCGACAGATACTTTTTGAGTTTAAGTTCAGCAATTTTCCCTTTCGCACTTTTTGGCCAATGGATACGATTGTTTACATTTGCTCCGTAAAACATCTAAGAGCTAAGATGGTTGTTGAATTACGTCACAGAAATCAAATCACACGTGTCAAACGAGACTAAAATATTTTTTATTTAAAAAAAATGAGCCTTTATATTTAATTTTTATTCCGACGTTTTAAAAATTCATTTGGTCAACAATAAATGTTAATATTTTCCCCGTAATTTTGAAACAAAAGAAATATTTTTTTTAAAAAGTGTTTTTTCAAACAAAAACAAAATATGTAAAATAAAAATTGGCTTCTTCTCCTACTACTAAAATGTTCTGAGTTGCACTGGCAACGCCGGGTTGTGATGCTAGTCTCTCCTAAATATTGTTCAGCCACACATTTACACAAACTAACTAGGCAGGGTATGGTGATTTTCTAAGTATAGATTAGACGTGGTCAGTCAGTCAGTTAAGTGCCATACGTGAAACACGCTTGGGCGATCATGTCTCGAAAGAGACATGAGTGACTGGGCAGAGAATTATCCCGCAGTAGGTTGCCATTGCTTTCTGCGGTAGACTGGTTGCCGACCAAGGCTAGAACCCAATCTGTCCTGCTATTTAACCCATAACTGGAAGGAAGAGACGGATTAATACCTTTCACAAGGGTATACTGACTAAGTAGAATATTATCCCGCAGTAGGTTGCCATTGCTTTCTGCGGTAGATTGGTTGCCGACCAAGGCTATAGAACCCAGTCTGTCCTGCTATTTTACCCATAACTGGAAGGAAGAGACGGATTAATACCTTTCACAAGGGTATTTGCGCGTAAGTAAATACAATGGATTCAACTGGAATTCGAACTCAGCTCTCCGGTTTCTCGTTCCGAGCCGATATCCACTGTACCACAACGCACATCCATTTTGGGGGTGGGACACCACTCAGAAGGTGCTGATCTCCTCCTTCTTCCTTGTAATAAGAAGACGTGGTACAAGAGCGAAAACATGTGACATCATTAGAGGTCGAACTTAGTTCTAATTCCCCTAGGGAGACAAGCTTACGAAACCTGACACCTCGTCGAAGTGCCCTCGTTTGGTAGGTTATGCGTTGTTTTTTCTCTGTCCCTATGAGTATCGAATTTTCTAAGCCTAGATTGTTCAACTGTCTCTTCCTGATGTCAAGTATGAATGTTCTTCTTACTTTCTTTTTCTCTAAAACTGCGTCGTTGCTTATCTGTTCCGTCTATGGTATTCTCAGCATCCTTCTGTATAACCATATATCTCCTGCTTCAAATCTCGTCTTCATCCGTGAGGACATTGTCCAGCATTCATTGCCATATTTTGAGACTGATATTACATAAACGATTGTGTCGAGAACCTCGAGATGAATAGCAGGAGCACCCGACCCAATATGGCAACAGTACTCAATGCAAAAACGAATGGTAGATTTAATAGATAGATAGATAGATAGATAGATAGATAGATAGATAGATAGATAGATAGATAGATATGAAAGTATTTATCTATATTTCTAAAATTAGTTAGTATTTAAAGTATTTACATTTTCAGACTATTGTCCTCATCTTTGTTGACATTAAATTTATAAGTCCTAAAAGTTCAGTGGATATAGACGTTGGTTAGTTCCTGTGACCTGACCCAAAGAGTTGTGAGTTCAATATTAGATGAACAAGTAACTTATAAGGATATAGGGAGATAACTCATGACGACCAAAAAAGGCACTACTATGCAAGGAATAGAGATCATATACCCCAATGATTGTAATAAAGGGTTCGGTTCGAAATTACTAGCAGAAGAGGGCCGGTGCGTACAACGGCCGAAACGTCGTACAAATGGCAACAATGATTATGACAATAGTCTGAATAATGTAAAAACGGTAGATATGAAAAGGATAGATAGATAGATAGATAGATAGATAGATAGATAGATAGATAGATATGAAAAATATAGATAGATAGATAGATAGATAGATATTAAAAAGATAGATAGATAGATAGATATTAAAAAGATAGATAGATAGATAGATATTAAAAAGATAGATAGATAGATATTAAAAACATAGATAGATAGATAGATAGATATTAAAAACATAGATAGATAGATAGATAGATATTAAAAACATAGATAGATAGATAGATAGAGAGATATTAAAAACATAGATAGATAGATAGATAGATATTAAAAACATAGATAGATAGATAGATAGATATTAAAAACATAGATAGATAGATAGATAGATATTAAAAACATAGATAGATAGATAGATATTAAAAACATAGATAGATAGATAGATATTAAAAAGATACATAGATAGATAGATAGATAGATAGATAGATAGATAGATATTAAAAAGATACATATATAGATAGATAGATAGATAGATAGATATTAAAAAGATACATATATAGATAGATAGATAATCAGATAGATATTAAAAAGATACATATATAGATCTATATATAGATATGAAAAAGATAGATAGATAGATATGAAAAAGATAGATAGATAGATAGATAGATAGACAGACAGATAGATAGATAGATATTAAAAGCATACATATATAGATCTATAGATAGATATGAAAAAGATAGATAGATAGATAGATAGATAGATAGATAGATAGATACGAATGAACTAATGAATAATCATATATATATATATATATATATATATATATATATATATATATATATATATGAATGAATATATGGGAACGAATACAATGTAAGATACAAAGAAAGACGAGTAACGAGAAAACGAGAGATAAATAAAAATAGATTTAAACAGAAATGTCCGCACTGAGAAAGGTAAATGCATAAATACTAAGTGATTGAGATAGCAAAGAGATTGAGATGACCACACCGAGATTGATAGATAACAAATAGACTGAGATTTGAAAGAAAAGCTGCAAATTTTGCCTCTCGCTTTGTAGAAGTGCCAGGTGTTTGTTCTTCCCGACTCTTGAAATACCGGAGGAAGAAACGAAGACGACTGTATAGGCTGGTCGGGGCATGGCGGGTTTTAGGTGTTGGTCTTTCTGAGACGGCTCAGAAAGCTGCAGGAACGGAGAATATGTTTATTGATGCATAATTTCAATCATCTTTTCATTGTTATCTCCTAAAATAAGTCTAGCTGAGGCCTGAAGACTCGCCGGACTGACGGACGAAAGAAGCGGGAATATCGTCGTAGATCTGGCTCCGTCGCACTGACAACGAAGCTTCACCTGCCTCGAACCAATGCAATGTTGGCTCTTTAGAAACTTCACTTGGAATTGATATTCGCCACTTCATTTGCCCATCGTCTTTTGTACATATTTCTAAAGCTTCCTTCACTTTGGCTTGAGGGTCACAAAAAGGCGATATTCACTGTCAATGACTTGCGAGATACTAATCTATCAATAGTCACAGAATAACCGGCACACTAAATTGATTTTACTAACCTTTACTTTTGATTGATTTGAAACCACAAAACAGTGTCTTAAACACATTGTCAATGGCTTGCGAAATTAACTGGATAAGTATTATGTACATTGTTCTAACTACTGTCCTCATCTTTGTTGCTACATTCACGACGTTTCGGCCGATATAAGCTCAGGCCTTCTTCTGTAAATAATTACAATACCTCATCTCATAAATATAGAATTGTCCGACACTACTTTAAACAAAAATCTTTGAATGAAGTCCCATTAAGACTGGAAATAGCGATAAGAACTTGCAGATTTGAAAAAACCTTTTTTTTTTAATTGTTTTAATAAAAAAAATCATTTTTAAATTTCAATCAAGCGTTATACTGGTTGCTAGCTCAATAAATCGGTTCATATTACCATTTAGTCAGTTAAATGCCATACGTGATACACGGATCATGTTCCGAAAGAGAAATGTCTCACTGGGCAAAAGAATATCACGCAGTATATTGCCATTACTTTCTACGGTAGACTAGTTGCCAGTCAAGGCTATGAACCCAAACTGTCCTGCTATTTAACCCATAACTGGAGGGAAGATATGGATTAATACCTTTCCCAAGGGTATTTGCGCGAAAGTGAATGCAGTAAATTGAACTGAAATTCGAACTCGGCTACCCAGTTACTTGTTCTGAGCCGATATCCACTGCACCACAACGCACATTTACCGTTGCCATTAGAAATTAGATGAACATATTTTACTCTTCTATCGCAGAAGGGTTGTCAGGTAGTGAGGAAAAGCATAAACCAAGAAACACTGGTTCCTAGGTTAATAAATACTAAACAATTCCTCATAAAAATATGGTTCAAATTACCATTACCATGAGAGATTGAAAGAACAGATTCTATACTTTGATCGTAGCACGATGACCAGGGTGTTAAGAAAAGTAACAATGAGCGGTCAATAATTGCCGAATGTTTAACTATGGTATCAATACTTTATTTCTAACTGAATTGGCTTGATGTAACGGCACGTTCTATGCTAATAGTTGTTTTTTTTGGGGGGGGGGGGGGTTCGCATTTCTTATTTTGGAACTTTTCTCCGGTTCTGTGCCGCTACATTGATCTTCAAAGATTTTAATTCAACGTCAGTCGTTATCTACTGACTTGTAGTTCTCAGTCCTTCATAATATTTCTGTTTTAAAATTCTCTCATACCCTTGTGTCTTAGTGGCTTTACTGCCTTGCTTGGGTTAAATTCTATTAAGAAGAAACAATTATAATACTACCATTCGAACATTCTTTGAATATTGTTGCTACGTATGGTTCGGTGCACTGCTGTATATTTGGAGATTCTTAACGGAATCCAAAAGAAGAACTAGAAAATGTTATTGATTCTGCTCTTTTATCTCGACGTCAGTCACATTCTCATCGCCGTAAAGTTGATTCCCTTTGAATTTTCTATGAATACTTTCAAGACAACTGTTCGGATCTACCATCCGCCCGTGTATTGAATATTGCTGCCATATCTGGTCGGGTGCTCCTGCTGCTCTCCTTGGGCTTCTTGACAAAATACAAAGGAGGATCTGTAACGTGGTTGATACTGACTTGGCAGACCGGCTGCAGCCGCTTTCTCACCGGCGTGATGTGGCTTCCCTGTGCCATCTTCTACAAGTACTTTCATGGCTTCTGCTCCGATGAGCTTAGATCACTGGTGCCGCCTAAGCAGGAATTTACACGAGATACTAGACTAGTAACTAGGTCCCACCCTTTTACAGTTAAACAAATAAGATATAACCGTAAATTCTACTCCAACAGCTTCTTTTCTCGCGCTTCCCGCCTGTGGAACTCCCTTCCACAAGTCTGCTTTCCCGACAGTTACAATCTCCAGGTGTTTAAATGTAGGGTCAATAGACACCTCCTATCACACTAACTCCCAACTATTCTCAGAACACTCTCATCTACCCAACCCTCATTCTCAGTATCCTTACCCGCCTATCACCAACCCTCTGACATTTCCTATATTTAATCAGCCTTTCTCCACTCTACGTAGCCCCCTGCGCAGTAGTGGCAGTGACATGCCTTGCTCGGGGTGAAACGCTTATAAAAAAAAAAAAATGATACATTCTTCTTCTTCTTCTTCTTCTTCTTCTTCTTCTTCTTCTTCTTCTTCTTCTATGTGCCCTATCCTTTCAAGACGTAGGCGATCATGGCTGTCCACGTCTCCCTATCTCTGGTGGCTCTTAGCACGCTTTCTTCTGTTACACCACGCAACCCCCGTTCTATCATCCACCTGCTCAGGACTTTCAAATATGTTATCCGTTGCTTTCTCCTGTCTCTTTTTCTTTCTATCTGGCCTGTTAGTACCAGGTTCTCCAAGCCATCCTTCCTCATTGCATGTCCTAGGAACATTAGCTGTCTCTTTCTGATGCTCAGTATTAATTTTCTTTCGTTTCCCTAATTTCCAAAACATCATTATTGCTCACGTGCTCGATTTATGATATCCGCAGCATCCTTCTGCAGGAGCACATTTCAGTTGCTTCAAGTTTTTCCTTTATCTTTGATGATATTGTCCAGCATTCACTGCCATATTGAAGAACTGACATCACATAGCAATCCAGTACTCTTTTTATTTGTTTCTAACAAAATTTTTCTGTCTCTTACTACTCTACTCAACTTCTGGGACGCGTCCTTCACCATGCCTATTCGTATTCGGATTTCTGTGTCGCACTTTCCGTCTTCTGTTAGAATGCTTCCTAGATACCTAGACTTTAGTACTAAATTAGCGACGAGGTCTCATCAACTTATAGTCGTATTGCCTAGATGCAACCGCAAGTTCTATGCTAACAGTTCCTTTTTCTTGTACTTCTCGCTTGTGGGGCTTCTTTCCGGCTCCATGCTTTCCAGTTAACTTTGATCTTCAAAAATTTAAATTCAGTGTCAATCGTTATTTGCTGTCTTCCTGATTACTCTTCTTTTTTTTTTTCGCTCATTAGTAATGTTTCTGTTTTCTTATACTTTCACACCCGGTAACCCCTTGTATCCTGCCTTGATTGGGTGCTTTCGATTGAGTTTTTCCCAAGTGCTCCGACTAGATGAATTTCAGCATGCTACTAGATTGGCAAATAGGTCTCACACTTTTAATGTTGAAATAGCAAAATGCATCCGCCAATTCTACTCCAACAGTTTGTTTCCTCTCACTTTCCACCTGTGGAACTCTCGTTCCCGCGACCTCTGGGAGATCTTTTGAACACGCCACAAAATAATACACAACATGCAATGCCCGAAAGTTACTTGACAAAACACCATCATATTGAATAATCATGCCAAATCAACAGATAAAAAATATTCTTAGATGTGCATGGCTGACGCTAGACTTAAGGAGAGCATCGCACTACGCTTTGTTAGACTCGCGTTTTTTACTGACATGTATTAAAGCGGCTGTACCGAATCGGTAGGGAGACAGGCGAAATCAGCGGGAAACATACTTGACGGGCCTGAGCTAGTAGATGGCAGAGCGCAGTTTGGGTGAGGTAACAAGAGAAAGCGCGCTAAGAACCACCAGAGATAGCGAGACGTGGGATGGCATGATTGCCTACGTTCTGAAGGAACATGGCACATAGAAGAAGAAGAAGAAGAAGAAGAAGATGTGGTACCAGAAATTTATCCGTCAGAATCCATCTTGTACAGTTACAAATCTACCATTCGTCCGTGCATTGAATACTGTTGCTATATCTGGTCGGGTGCTCTTGTTGCACATCTAGAGATTCTTGGCAAAATCCAAAGTAGGATCTGTGATGCATCTCAATTTCAATCAGTTTCTTACCGACGTGACGGTACTTCCCTCTGTCTCTTTCTACAAATATTTTCATGGCAATTGCTCTGACGACTTTTTCCCAGGTGCTTCGACTATATGAATTTCAGCATGCTACTAGATTGGCAAATAGGTCCCACACTTTTACTGTTGAAATAGCAAAATGCATCCGCCAATTCTACTCCAACAGTTTGTTTCCTCTCACTTTCCACCTGTGGAACTCTCTTCCATTTCACTGCTTCCCTAGGTAACTATAATTTCCAAATATTTAAATGCAAAGTCAACCGCCATCTTCTGTCTTCTTGAACTCCATTTCTTTTCCCCAATACTCCCTATTCTCTCTTTCACTTTCACTCCCTGTAACCCCCTGCGTACTAGTGTCATGACCGCCTAGCATGTGGGTGAATGATTAAAACAGAATAAAGATCATTCTTTTTTCCCCAATCTTTATTTGGCTGGTTGATTCGTTTTTTTACAGCTTATCAACTTTTTGTAGGTTATTTAAAGCCAGAAAATATTTTTAGATAGTAAGAACGTTTTTACATAATAATGGTTTAGTGATACATTCTTAAAGAGTATTTGTGCTTTCGCAAATATAAGGAACCCAATGAAAATTGAAACTCGACTCTCAAATTCATAATTTAGTGCAATTATCCATTACACACACATCTAAGCTTAGAGCACTTGTTGGCATTCCCAAAATGTCACGCATTTATTTACTGAACAGGCTTGATGTTACTTAACTTCGGTGATTGTACGGGAACCGGTGTGTTAACAAGAGAAGACCGTAAGCTACTCGCTATCTTTCATGTGAACTTCTCACACGTGAATAAGCTACAGATATATCTATAAAACTTTATTCGCTTATTTTTGTATTCTTTAAATTTAGTTTGCTTAGGTAATAAAATTTTGTTGCTAATTGTGCGTAATTGGATGCATATTAATTCTTACCCTCGTGTTTGGAAGGAACCCCAATTCTGTACATATTTGCTGCGTCAGCGGTTGCTGGGTAATATTTGAACTTTTCTTGTTTGGAGGGAACACCAATGTGTCCTCTGTTCTGTATTTCTTCAACACTAACAATATTCCCACGTTTGAGTAGACTTGTATTAAAAAAGTGAAATACATTCCTGATAAATAGATCTTAATTTAACTCTTATTGTTGTTGATCTATTTTTTAGCAGTTTCTATTTTTTTAGTGAATTCCTAAACTTTTTAAGTAGAAAAAAAAAATTTCATCTATTCTTCCTTTACCGTTCTCCCTCCTCTCCTGACTGCTCCCTACTAGATAGCATTGCCGACGACATAGATAAGGCTATCTCCTATCACCCATTTGCCCACATATTTGTATTTGGAGACCTCAATGCCCATCACTCTGAGTGGCTTGAAAACGCTGTTACTGATTCGGCGGGCATTCACGCCATGAACTTTGCTATTTCCCAATCCCTTACGCAAGTGGTGGACTTCCCCACTCGCTTCCCAAGCACACCCTCGGGTCATTCCTCACTGCTAGATATATGTTTCACCTCTGCGCCCGACGCCTGTCAAGTCTCGCAGCTTTGCCCTCTCGGCAACTCCGACCACGCTGTAGTCTCCCTCAGTATTTCTTTCCAATCTCACTCCCCCCAGGATCCCCCTACTCATAGAACCTCCTACCTCTACCAAAAAGCTGACTGGGATGCCTTTCGCGATTTCCTCTGCGACGTCCCTTGGGGAAAAGTGTTTGACCTATCAGTTGATGACTGTGCCTCTGAGGTCTCGTCATGGGTGAAAGCTGGCATTGATGCTTTCATACCCACCAGGAAGTATTGCTTAAAACCTCATTCCTCTCCGTGGTTCTCTCCGGCCTGCTCAGCCGCCATTGCCCACAGGAACCATTACTTCCATCTATTCCAGAGACAGCCAACTGATCACAATAGGCGCCTGTTCACATCCGCTCGCAGTGAGTGCAAGAGAACCCTAAATGACGCCAAACAGTTGTTTGCGGAGAGAATGCGACAGCACATAGCTGACCGCAAGTTCGGCTCCAAGGACTATTGGAGGATTTGTAAACGAGTGCTCAACAATAGGAAATCCTCAATACCTCCTTTAATCCATGGATTTGACGTTCTCACGTCATCTGCTGAGAAAGCCGAGTGCTTTGCCCGCAGATTCTCATCCAACTCCACACTAGACTCGTCCGGAGTGCACCCACCCGACTTCCCTATTAGAACTGAGGCCAAACTGCATGACGTGTATATTACCCCGACAATAGTATCCAGAGTAATTTCAAAACTCGACCCCCATAAGGCGTGTGGAGACGATGGAATCCCGGTGATAGTCCTTAAGAGGTGTGCCCCTGAACTTTCCCCTGTCCTCTCTAAACTGTTTAACTACTGCCTTTCTGCTTCCTGCTTTCCTGCATGCTGGAAATTCTCCTCAGTCGTTCCTGTCTTTAAGAACTGTGGTGAACCCTCGGACCCATCCAACTATCGCCCTATCAGTCTTCTACCAATATTCGGGAAAGTGTTCGAGGCTATAATAAATGCTGAAATAGTTCATCATCTCACCGCCCACAAACTGTTCTCCGACAGGCAATATGGATTCCGATTTGACAGGTCCACAGCCGACCTGCTAACTACTGTAACGGAGTACATGCTACAGGCCCTTGATGAGTCTGACGAGGCTCGCGCGGTTGCTCTGGATATCTCCAAGGCTTTCGACAGGGTTTGGCACCCTGGCCTCCTATGCAAACTACGCGGTTATGGTATTACCGGTCGCCTGCTTGACCTAATCCAATCTTTCTTAAATAACCGCAAAATGAAGGTCGTTCTGAATGGGCGTGCCTCTTCGTCCTACAGCACGAATGCTGGTGTCCCACAAGGCTCTATCCTGGGCCCAACGCTCTTCCTTATTTTCATCAACGACCTCCCAGATGAGATCAGGTCCCAAGTAGGCATCTACGCAGATGACACTACAATATACTCCCGCTCCAGTAAGAAACCTGTCGTGGCGGACAGACATAATCTCGCTGCTGACCTTGAGCGGGATCTACACTCTGTGGTGAACTGGGGCAAGAAGTGGCTTGTCAACTTCAATTCCTCTAAGACCAAGCTGTTGTCTGTCAACCATTACAGGCAACCTCTTCTGCCTCCCATAAGCATGGACCAGATGATTCTCCCGGAGAGTAATACACTACGCCTCCTCGGACTTACCCTGTCCTCAGACCTCAAATGGAAGCACTATATTGAATCCATAGCAAAATCTACTGCTAAGAAGATTGGGTCACTATGTCGATCCAGGATGTTTTTTCCACCTGAATCCATCCTGCATATATACAAGTCAACCATCCGTCCGTGCATGGAGTACTGCTGCCATTTATGGTCAGGTGCCCCTGCCGTTCTCCTCAGTGTTCTTGACAAGCTCCAAAGGAGAGTCTGTAATGTGATAGGTACTGATCTGGCGACTCGTCTGCAGCCACTTTCCCATCGTCGAAATGTGGCCTCCCTCTGTCTCTTCTATAAATACTTTCATGGCTTCTGCTCGGATGAGCTTAAGTCACTGATGCCTCCTCAACAGGTGTTTACCCGTTCAACCAGACTGGCAACTGGGTCCCACCCATTCACAGTCAGGTTAGCCAAACGCAGACGACAATTCTACTCCTGCAGCTTCCTCTCTCGCACTTCCCGTCTGTGGAACTCACTCCCGTATTCTTGCTTTCCCGACGGCTACGACCTCCAGAAATTTAAAAGCAAAGTTAATACTCACCTACTAACCACTGGCCTCTAGCTCTCTCTCCCCACCCCTGTATAACCTTCCCTTTCTCTCCGCCCATGTACCTATCATTGCACCTGCTTTCTCAGTTTTCTATTGTTCCTTTCTAACTAGCTTGTACTCCTCACTCTTTTCTAATTAATCTTTCTACATTTATGTAACCCCCTGCACATCAGTGGCGTTTCTGCCTTGCTCGGGGTGAAATGATTAAAAAAAAAAAAAAAACCCCACGGACTCAAAATGACAAACAAGTATCCCCGGCGTGTCAAAACAAATGATTGAGCATAGAGTAGTTTTTTTTTTTCTCTTTCCTTCCGATTGTTATCGACGCTCTAGAAAATTGGTAACTGTTGATTTTTGACAAAATTGAAAAACTGAAAAGTATTTATTTATAGAGAATCAAAAACCAATTAAGAGAAAAATTATTTGAGTGTTAGCAAAATAAGTAGCTTTTTATTCCTTCTTCTTCTTCTTTTTCCTTCTTCCTTTTTCTTCTTCTTCTTCTCCTCCTTTATTCTTCGCCTTTTTTCTTTTTCTTTTTTCCTCCTCTTTCTCTCTTCTTTTTTCTCCTTCTTTTCTTCCTCTTTTTATTCTTCTTTCTTTTTATCCTTTTTAATTCTTTCTTTTTTATTCTGCTGCTCTTCCTTTCTTCTTTTTTCGTTTTCTACTTCTAGTCTTTTCTTTTCTTTTCTTTATCCTTCTTTTTTCATTTTTCTTCTTCTCCTTTTTCTTTTCTTTTTTTATCCTCTCCTTCTTCTCCTTTTTTATTCTTTCTTTTTCTTCTACTTTCTTCTTTTTCTTTCTTTTTATTGATCCTTCTTCTTTTACTTCTTCTTAAGTGTGGGTGGCCGCTGGGTAGTCTCTCATTCCCACCCAGTTTCTCTCTACAAATGCTCAGCAGTAGAGTGGGAAAGAAAAGAGAAGTCGGAACCTCTTGACCTTTGCTGCATTTCTTAAACGTCTGGAAATCTTTTGTCGGCTCTAAACAATTTTGAATTTAATCACCTTTCACCTTATCCGTGTCTGACTGACGAGAATCAGCAACAGACTTCTCGCGAGCCGTAAAACTGAATCTCTTTCACATTTGTGAAAGTGAAGCACATGTTGCATGCTTTTCTGTGTAGCTGGGAAAACATTGTTAGCGTCTACGCTTTGCTTGATTCGTCTCTAAAAATAGACATCACCATGTCGAGTTTACAGCAGCTCTCACGTGAAATGACTGCTTGTGAATTAAGACGATGCTTCGGAGGTTTGGTCTGCTTTGTGACTGAAATAGTAAGGTATTTTCCAGTCACACTAGAGACTAGAGACGGTGTTCGAGCACAGATAGAAAAGAAGAGAAACATTCCAGATGTTGATTTAAACAGTAGGAAAGTCTTCCGCCACTTCGCAACACAATCTTTCTTCACACATCTTTTACTCGGCACAAAGGACAATCATGAGGAAATACCGAAAAAGAAAACTTCCTTCAATTGGCTGATTCTTATATGATTGCTTCATTTGTTGTTTACGGCTTATCAACTTTTTTCGGAAATATTTAAACATATTTATAAATGGAACTTTGTCTCTGTGTGTCTGTGTGTGTGTTTCCGTTACATATAGACTCCAAAACGGCTGAACCGATTTTTTTGAAAATTTACACAGTTGTACTATAAGCGTCAGTGAGTGTTCTTAGCTAGGTTTTGTGTCGAGGTACCTCCGATAAATATTGAAAATCGATAATCGAAAAAATCATGTTATAGAAGGAGTAGTCCGATTTTAATCAAATTTGATACACTCATAGACAAAGACATAAGAAACGATATTCAGAAGTTTCAAGGTTGCAGTTCTTATAATAGTGCAGAAAATCGATAATATATAAAAGGCAAGATGTTTGTGTGTGCGTGTCAGTTTATCTGCCTGTATGTCTGTATTTTTTCAGCCCTTTTATTTTAGTTTTTGCTTCGGGTTTGGTTCTAAGTAGGTATAATTGTAGTTCTTAGTCTTAACCATGATACCATTTACTCAGAGGAATTATTTAGCCTTCAAAATTCAGTTTACGACGAAAAAACTTATTTGATATCGATACCAGGAAATGAAAATTTGACTTACATCCATTTATTTTTCTTTCAGTCTACGGTTTCGCTTTAACTGGAAACAACGATTGCTTTTTAGTCTTTCATGCCAAAGTCCAAAGAGTCTGAGCTCCAGGACTGTGGATTAGTTTTAAAGCTTTCATCACACTGGGGCAACGCCGGGCTATACTGCTAGTATTTTTATATTGAAAAAATTGGGGAGAGATAGTAATAATTTACTGATACAACTACTATTTAACCTGTAGACGTAGAGGGATGGTTAATGTTTATTGATTTGGCCTTGTGTCATACATAACCGAACTCCCTTCAGCTTAGAGATTATTCAGATTTATCAGAAGGTTTTTATCAGAAGGATGGTTGTTGGTTGGGTGTAGATTGGAATGTATGAATTAGTGTGGAAGAATAAAATATACATTTTTCGTGTATAAATAGAAATTTATTAAAAGAATGGAATAACAAGAATAGGTGGTAAATGTTCAATGACAAGGTTAAGGGTATCAAGAGTTGAAGAAATATCCGTAGTAGTAATTTGTTGGAGAGAGTTTATGCGTACGTACGTATGTATGTATCAGCGTTTGTTTGGTAGAAATGTCTGAATGGAGAAGAATAACTAAAAGGAATCAGCACACGAAAAAGAAGGAGAAAGAAGACAATGTGCAACGCGACCTATGTTTAGGTCGTGGTTGAAGTTTCTCTTGTTACATATAGTTGCTGCTCCCATGTGACTGACTGACTGGCGCTGATCTGATCAAAGCTTTTATAGTCATTAAGATTTTCGCACTAGATCGCTAAGTCCCTTTAGTCTTTCAAATCGCTTCCATTGGTCAGAAAATCAACTTAACATCATTTGCGAAATCCGGTTTCGACTTTTTCTTTAAGCACATGGTCAATCCTTTTTCTATTTGGGAAAAATTAGAATTTCATTCGTCATTGTGAATTTTTGTAAAATTGTAGAAGGTTTAATTTAATTCTTAACTTCCTATCTACTACAAACCCGTAACTGGATAAAAGGACGCGTGGATTCATACCTTCCCCAAGAGTATTTGCGCATATAACGAACCTCGTCCTGGGTATGACGATAAACTACATCCGGCATCAAGGCTTCTGTTCGGGAGCCTGGGATCACTTATCAATTACTGTTTTTCTCATGTCTGCCCTGACCCGGGGTTGTAGACCTGTTAGGGTCACAGCTAATAGTGAATCCCCAAACAAAACTCAACAGTCGATTTTTATAACAAAATGACTAAAAATACATGTTTATAGCTAAATATCAATCAATGCACTAAAAGAAATAAAAAAATATTTTTTGTAGTAAACTTACTAAGGATACATTTTATGATCTACAAAATAAATATCTGAAAAACATATCTTTGCTCAGAAAATATAAAATTATGTCAGTCAGTTAAGTGCAATACGTGAAACACGCTTGGGCGATCATGTCTCGAAAGAGACATGGCTGACTGGGCAGAAGATTATCCCGCAGTAAGTTGCCATTGCTTTCTACGGTAGACTGGTTGCCAGCCAAGGCTATAGAACCCAAACTGTCCTGTTGTTTAACCCATAACTGGAGGGAAGTGACAGATTAATACCTTTCCCAAGGGTATTTGCGCGTTAGTGAATGCAATGAATTCAACTGGAATCCGAACTCGACTCCCCGATTTCTCGTTCCGAGCCGATATACGCTGCACCACAATGCACATTATGTACAAAATATTTATTTTTCGGCACTAAGTGACCCATAGAGGTGTTGCTATATCACCAAACAACATCAACCAACCGAAGCAACCAACTTGAAAGAATTGTTTCGTGACATTAGTCCATATAATATTTTAAAATTTTCTAAAGAAATCAAACGGTATTCCAAAATATAACTTCAACAAAACTACTACATGTCACCGTCTCTAGTAATCATGTCCATACAAACAAGTGTACAAAAGCTGAGTATCATCAACCATTTGTTCAATTGTGTAAGCAGAATAACATATGATATTTTTATTATTTCAAAGCTCCGAAGAAAATTAAATTTCAGCAATAAATGACTCATAAAGAGCTGATGTACTGTTAAACAAGCAAATCTGTCAATTAATATGAAGAATACGGCTGGAATTGTAACTTGACTTTCCGAGTTGCCGTTATCCGTACACCATCCACACATCCAAGTTTTCTACTCTTGGTATTTCCAACCCATTGAGTTCGAGGCTACTTAACCTCGGCGATCGTACTAGAATTGATGTTTCAACGTTAATATTGCTGTAAGGCAAGGAAGTGGTAGAGAACCATAATCTTATGCTGATTCTTATTTGATAAAAAAAACTACTGAATAAAAGTGCGAATCAATAAAAGAATAACGAAGAAAGCATTAGTTGCTAAAATGTTAAGGTAAGTAAAAAAGAAAATACCAATTTGTTGAAACTTTGTCATAAATGTCAGTGTTACAATATAAAGCAAGTGAGTGCTGATGTAGCAGAAAAACCTAATCCTATTACACCCGAACACCTCGAAGGCGGGAGAGCCTGAACGGGGGCCCCAAGCAGTGCTTTGTGACCCCCGCTATCTCATCAACATTTGCTTTTTTCTACCTACATTGATACACGTTACAAGTTTAACTAAGCACAACTGATTATTAAAACATAAAACATTTTCGCAGATTTTCATGTCATACTTTGTTTTTATTTTGTCCAAATCCATGAATTTGTTTTGCTCAAGCTAAGTTTAGAAAAAACACTATATAAGATTCATTATTTTTTTGTAATCCATAGTGGTGAATGGGGGATACTTCAAGGTGGTGTAATGGTTAGCAAGCTTGTCTTGTTACAATTGAGTAGTGAGTTTGATCCTCACTGGGTGTCCTATATTTTCAGCCTTTACCCGTATGTAAGCTACGGTTAGAAAATCGCCATAATGTTGAATGTGTGAAAATTATTTTATCAAGAAAAATTCCAAGTCGATGTTAAAAATTGCCACAACACATTGTTGATTTATTTAAGATGGAATTATCTATTTTGAGATGTCTCTAATTTGTATTTAAATACATTGTATTTATTGACCATTTTTCTAGTTGAGTAGTTTACCTATGATCCATGATTTTACATAATTTGGTTACAATAAAATTTTCATTTTATATGAATATTACTTTACGGAAATTGAGCTGTAGAAGAGTGGGGGCCTCGTATCATACATTCGAGGAAATCATATCATAGATTCTGGGGGTCCCACAAGACCCTTGCCTAGCTGAGAAAAAATTCCATAGTATAAAGAAATGCGTTGTGGTGCAGTGGATATCGGCTCGGAACGAGAAATCAGGGAGCCGAGTTCGAATTCCAGTTGAAATCATTACGCGCAAATACCCTTGATTGGGTTCTATAGCATTGGCTGGCAACCAGTTTACCACAGAAAGTAATGACAACCTACTGCGGGAATACTGTCTGCCCAGTCAGTCATGTCTCTTTCGGGACATGATCACCCAAGCGTGTATCACGTATGGCACTTAACTGACTGACTGAATGTTGAGACAGTAAAAGTTCTTAATTAACAAATAAGAGCAATCTATACCTACGTATTATAAATTATTGTCAGCCATAATCTTAACCACGTACGATATGCAAAGGACACAATAAATCATATAGTAAGTAGTTAAAGAAAACGAGAAGAAAGAACTAACTCTCAAAGCAAGAAGACAGAATGCAAAAGGAACAGCCTGACATGAAAATTACGAATGGGAAATACGAAAATCAAATAAATGCAGTAACTGGGAAGTGTTTTACCAGAAAATAAAACGTTCAGCACTGAAATCCAAAAGAGCTTTGGGATGGCAAAAGATATTTTTCAAAAGCTAAACAAAGTATCAAGAAACAAGAAAACTTTGATAGAAACAAAGAAAAGAATACTGAACTATTGCATAATATCAATCCTTCTATATGACAGTGAATACTGGACAAGATCCACGCAGATGAAGGAGAGATTTAAAGCAAAAGAAATATGGTCCTGCGAAGAGAAGAAGAAATAAGAAAATAAAGAAATATATATGTGAAGGAAGAGAAAAAGAAATAAGAAAGAAAAAGAAATATATATCTGAATGAATAGATGCAATGTGGTCAGGAAACGTCTGGGAAGGGATGCTTAACCTGTCCTTCCGGCATTGTCGCTTTTACTGCAGTTTTTGGATGAGTTGTGCTTCGAAGTCTGCTACACTAGTTTTGACTAAGTCGCACCAGGCAGCTTTTTCCCCGGGCTTGAGTGTTTCCTTGAAACGCTTCCTCTGTCCACTGAGATCGCTTTCCTTCCTTTAGCTCACCATGAAAGAGTCGCTTTAGAAGGCTCTTGTGTTCCATGCAGTGTACATGGTCGGCCTATCAAAGATGGGAGCGCATGAACGTGGTGATATTCTCTATCTGGACTCACTCGAGTACGTCCGTGTCTAGATTTTTATCCTGCCATTTGATGTGGAGCAACGTTCTCAGGCATCTGATATGGAAGGCGCTCAGCTGTCTGACATGACGATTATAGACTGTCCAATTTCACTTGTGTACAGTAGAGAAAGAAGTACCGCGTCACGGTACGTCTTTAGCTTCGTCTGCAGACTCGGTCCATGCCGCTCCTAGTCCAGGTCACGGAGTCAGCTGAAGGCTGCGCTGGATCTGGCAATCTGGTAGTCCGCTTTCTTGTTGATGTTGACCGAGCGTGACAGGTGCTTCCAATGTAGACAAACTTGTTAGCCACAGTTATGAACCCTTAGAACTGCCTCCGTGTAGTTGGTCCCTGGAGGTTGCTTGTGTAGGACTTCGGTCTTCCTGGTGGAAATTGTGAGAAGGAAGTCGTTACATGCCTTGGAGAACAGGTTCATGTTTTCCTGCATTTCGGACTGTGTATTAGCATTTCATGCACAATTGTCGACAAAAGGAAAGTCACGGGCGGTGTCCTTCCGTACCTTGGTTTTGGACCGGAACCTCCTCAAGTTGAAGTGCTTTTTGTAGGATCGGTACGTAAAGTCGACTCAATGTCATTGTCCTGGAGAGCGCCTCTGAGCATGGCAGAGAACAACATGCTGAACAAGGCTGAGGCCAGTACGCACACCTGCTTTACACCGTTGATCACTGAGATAGGGTTCAGAGTAATCTCAGTTGTCATGAATTCTCGCACATGTGTCGTCATAGAACTGTTGTGCCAGTGAGATGAATTTGGTGGGGCATCCATACGTAGCCATGATCTTTTACAATCCCTTTCGGCAAACGGCGTCGAAGTCTTTAGTCAAATCCACAAAGGTGTTGTAGAGCCCGACGTTCTGCTCCTGACAATTCTCTTGTAGTTTCCGCGCAGCAGAGATCATGTCCACGGTGCTGCATCCCCTCTTAAAGCCATACTGGCTCTGTGGTAGCAATTCTTGCTCGAGATGTGTGTTTATGCAATTCAGCGGGATTCTGGCGAGCAACCTTCCTGTAAGGGAGAGCAAATAGATGCCTTGGTAGTAATCGCATGCTTTCGTTTTCCCTTCCAGCTTATAGAGGTGTACAATTGAGCCGTCTTTTTATTCCTGAGAGACTTTTTCTTGGTGGCACATGGATTGGAACAACTACCTGAGGCGCTCAGCAGTGATCGAGTCAGCAGCTATTTCCTTGCCGCTGGAGAGGCGCTTGATGGCTTTCTTGGGTTGAGGGGTAGATGAGCGAGTGAACGTAGCCTGCGGTAGCCTGGTGATTGTCTCCTCGTTGATCGTGGATGGGTTGTTGAGAACGTTATGTCAGTGTTCTGCGCAATGCTCCAGGATATTCTTCTTGTCTGCGATCAGCGTGCTGCCATCCGCACCGAGTAGTGGGGACAATCCAGACAACGTGGAGCCGTAGACAACTTTGAGGGCAATCTAGAAGTTCTGGACGTCCTTATTGTCAGCGTGAATCTCGTTGGTCTTCTTGCTGATCTACTCGTCCTTCATGCGGCATAGCTCGCATTGAACAGTTCTTCTTTCATTGCTGAAGGATTCTCTCTTGAGGAAGTCTCTGTGAAGTCTGTGCTTTTTCTCAAGCAAGACATGGATGACCTTATTGTTGTCGTCGAACCAGTTCTGGTGTTGACATGCGCCAAAGGTAATCGGGATTATTTTTGTAGATGCAGTTTTCTTTTTTGATTGGTTCTTACCGCTAGGATATGATCCTCGCAAGCCGCAACGTGCCGGGTGAGACGTACAATTACAACCGCCAGGAATTTAAATGCAATGTCAATACTCATCTTAACCACTTGACTCTAGTTCTTTCCCCACGCCGTATATCCTTTCCTTTCTCTCCACCTTTGAAACTGTCATCACACCTACATTCTCATCTTTCTATTGCTCCTTTGTAACTGGTTAGTCTTCCTCTTCACCCTCTTCTAATTAATCTTTTTACACTTATGTAGCCCCCTGCATATCAGTGGCATTACCGCCTTGATCGGGGTGAAACAATTAAAAATAAATTGTTAGAGCTCTTTTAAATGCTGCTTCTACAGGCTAAGTGGGGAAGCACTGAATCCCTGAAATGGGCGACTCCGTCACTCAGGTAATTGCCTGCTTTCCAGAGTTGTCTCCACTCTGGAAGACGACCCTCGTCTGAGTCGCATGAGTGTAGCTCTTGTGACTAGGAGTGCCAGTGTATTCACACCTATCAATCGGCCACGCATCCATCGTCGCAGGACTATGTTGTGATGGTGTGGTGAGGGTTAAAGTAATGCCTTGCGCGTTTATTCTATTTTTTATTTTTTTAGTGAGGGGTAGTTGCACATGGTCCTCCACCTCACTCTCTAACCGGTGGCAAGACAAAATCAAGACAGCCGGAGATTATGCAATGAATAACCAGCAGTGTCTCGCTAGTGAATGTGCCCTAACTGCGCTCCACGGTGCTTTGCTAGGACTGCTTTCATGCTCGTTAAATCTATCTGTCGAGCTATTTCGTCCGCGTAATTCCCAGAATCAGATTTTGTTTTGTTGTCGGAGTGGTCTTCTCCTAGTAGACTTGCTTGCCAGTGTTAATGAGCATCTCCCGCCCATGTTGACTGAGGTAATATTAGCTCCGAATTGTTTTTAGCAAGCCGTTATAATTATCGTAAAGAAGTGTGTGTCTCTTCCAGTTTGAAGGATGAATGCTTATCATTAAAAGAGAAGAAATAAGAAAGTGTAATAAAAGAAAGAAAGAAATATGTGAAGGAAGAGGAGAAGAAAAATATGCAAGTGTTCAAGCATAGAGATATGAGCATTCTGACAGCAGTTTATGATTTCGCCTCCGCCCCGGGTAAATGAAACAAAGATGTCAGTTGACAAAGCCATCCTCATGAGAAAGCCTGCGAAATTCTGAGATTATCACCAAACATAAAAAAAAACGTTCATTTTTTTTTCTACTGGACACCGCCAAGCGGGGGGTGCCAGCGAATGAAGGAGTTACCATGACAGAATCTGGCGTCCACAATATTCAACCTTTCAAACCCCTTACCACAGACAGACAAAAAGTATAATCAACCCTAAAGAAAATTCGCATTTAAAGATAGACCTTTTTGTACTTGTATACTAATTAAAAGTGTAAGAGTAGTAATAAATAATTTAATTCAAACCCATCTTCATGTGAATGGGTTGTTGTTTCATATAAAGAAAATAAACCATAAAACCTGCCATCTACAAAACCAGGCATTACTTTATTTACTTTTCCAAGGTTCTCTCTTAATAAAAACAAAAAAAATTGTCTAAAGGTAACTTAAATTCAGGCTGTATTCCCTATTAACCCTCTCCCACACGGTAATGCAGGAATAGATTTTGTAATCATTTGGTTTCCCAGATACAATTTTACTTGTCAGAATCCATCTTGCAAATTTATAAATATTCCTTTTACCTGTTCCTTGAATACTTCTTCCATGTCTGATCAGATGATATACCTGGAGATTCTTGATAAAATTCAAAGAAGGGTCTGTAATGTAATCGGTCATGACCTGGCATATCGGATTCATTCACTTTACCACCGACATGATCTGGCTTCTCTCCATCTTTTCAACAAATATTTCCATTGCCTTTCTTTCTTGATGCCTCGACAGCATAAATTTAAACAGGCTACTAGATTGGCAACTCCCAGGTTTATTCTTGGATTAGATAGATGCAACCGTAGGTTTTATATTGGTAGTTTCTTTTCTCGCTTGTCGAACACCGTTCGAATATCGTGTTTCTCTGACAGCTACAATGTAAAAAAAATAAAATTCAACGCCAATCTCCATTTTCTGACTTCCTGAAACTTAGATTTTGATTTTGATTTCTCTTTGCTAAAGTCTTTTCATTTTCTTCTACTCATGGTAACACGTCATGTCATTATCGCCTTGCTTAGGGTGAAACGATATATATATATATATATATATATATATATGTGTGTGTGTGTGTGTGTGTGTGTGTGTGTGTGTGTGTGTGTGTCAGACTAAATCAATTGTAAACATTTCGTCTGCTTATTTTTAATAAAATCCGTTCATACTCACGGAAAATCTTTCGCGTATTATAATTGAAAGATGTCAGAAATGAGCTGTAACGTTGACAGATGTTATTATCATTCATTTCTCAATGTTCCCAAGTACTTTCAATCTCTTTCCGAGATCATCTTCAGAGGTGTGAGTTGTGGTAACAAATATTCTTTTCATTATAGCAAGCAAAAGATTATCCGTGAGTATGAACAGATTTTATACAAAAAAATAAGCAGACACAATGTTTGCAATTTATTTAATCTGACATGTCTAAAAAAAACATTTGCTGCCTAAATACACAAATCTTAAGAAATATGATCATGATTTTACACACTTAGCCTTTTTTCTTTGGGATTAGTTAAAGAAGCAAGTCTACTATATCAGACGAAGAATTTAGAAGAATTTAAAGAACGAATACAACAAGTCTTTCATAACATAAGAGTTCTTGGTGAAATCAGTGGCTGCGATTCCTGGGTGGCTCGAGAAGCTGCTAGGGAAATCTTGTGCCCGTATCGAAGTTTAACTAAAATATCATGCTAAACATACAGGATGTATGAAAAATATTTTTACAAACTTTGTGGGTGGGTCCTTCTCACCAAAACAACGACAAAAACCCATATAAACGTATACTACAAATCATTGGTTTTTAAGTTATTAAGTTTAAAGAAAGTTTAACGGTATATGGTTCTGTGTTGCCATGTAGACTAGGCTACATTTGTCATTTGCGTACATTTCTGGTTAGTCTGTCTTAAAGGCTTAACGTGTGTAGCAGTGAATTAACTGAGAAAATTTCCGTTTAACAATGGTATGATATTCATATTGTCAGCAGGCAGATATGAATTTTACATACGGTCGCGTGAATGATAATGGTCGTAAGATACAGACGTTCAGTAAGATACAGACGTTCAGTTCAGTCAGATCTGATACAGACGTTCAGTCTGTATCAGATTGTGGGTCCAGACCGAAGGCAGCCAAGTCATACAACTTTTGCTGCTGTGTATCGTAGCGTTTCTGAGACAGAATCCGTGGCACCACAAACTGTGAATCGAAGATGACTGAGAACCGCTCATATTCCCGACTACAAAGTACACTTTCTATAGGCTGTCGGAAATGATCCAGGTGTCAGCACACGTCAAGATCCAGGTGTCAGCACGCGTTGTACATCTCATAGTACCGCATGGAAGATACTTCAAGAGCAGCTGTGTGCAGGGTCTTTCGGCCTTTGATCACTCACTACGGAAGAACTTTTGACGACTGTTTGTTGCACAAACTTTAAACTTTACTCAAAAACGAAAGATTTGCGGACATGTGTGTATATGGAATGCTGTCCTTGTTTGATGTAAGGAACCCGCCTCAAAGTTTTTAAATTAATTTTTGATACACCTGCAGTAAAAGAGATATTTTCCAAACGAGTTCTGAAACGATTAAGGTCAGTGGAAATTATAATTTACTGTTTATATATATATATATATATATATATATATAAACAGACTTTCAACTCAAATACGAGTAGCCATTAAAAAGTAATAATGCTTAACAAATGAAAATTCAAATATGTTGGCTAATGCCAGTTTCATGCCTTTCCGTTACATTCCGTTATGCTGTCTTCGGTTGAGTTTGTTTACATTCGGATAAAATCTGAACAAATATTAATTGTTCGGTGAAAATCAGGAGAATACTTATATAAAGGTGAAATTTAACTTTGTCTCTCATGAAATCTTCTGTGGGTCGATTGGTAAAGACACGTCTGATCTAAAGACGGCGTCTCTCCGTTGTGGGAGTTTGCCGGTTCGATTCCTACCAAAAAATAGATATTTTTCAAACAATTTCTCAAACGATTGTAACCAATGGAAACTATAATGTACTGTTTAACTGTATATATAAAAAAATAAACAGACTTTCCACTTAAACACGAGTATCCATTAAAAATATAATAATGTTAAACAAATAAGAATTCATATATATAGAAACAACCACTCAAAATATCTTCAGATTAATATTATCATGATACCTCCTTAAGTTAACCATTGTAGGATTAATTGGTTGAAAGATGTCAGAAAGGAGCTGTAACGTTGACAGATGTTATTATCATTCATTTCTCAATGTTCCCAAGTACTTTCAATCTCTTTCCGAGATCATCTTCAGAGGTGTGAGTTGTGGTAACAAATATTCTTTTCATTATAACAAGCAAAAGATTATCCGTGAGTATGAACAGATTTTATAAAAAAAATAAGCAGACACAATGTTTGCAATTTATTTAATCTGACATGTCTAAAAAAACATTTGCTGCCTAAATAAATTTGTTGTTAATGGGTTGTTAACCCTTTGTCGGTTATTTAAAGCCATAACATGTTCTGATTACAATAATAACTTTTTTTACGTGTGAATACAGCATTAACTATTTTTTGAGAATATTTGTTTTTACTTGCAAGTCCTACTATTTAACTATTTAGAGGCGGGGATGAAGTGATACCATTCGGTGTTTGCGGGTAAGTCAAGGTAGTGAGATCGCAACTCCGATCTGATAGTGAGAACGCCAGTGTTCTAACCACTCGATTTCGCCACCATGCATTACTTGCATAGAGTATATAGCATTGCATCTTGCATTTTTCATAAAGTGATGGTTAACATGCTAAGCTTGGGGACGATTACGAACGTAGTGAAATTGATGCACACCTAATGCTAAACAAGTATGCACCAAAGGAATCTAATCTTACTAAATCTCTATAGACGTCCTTTTTTTTTCTCTGGTTAAAGAAAACAAGCAATGATCGTTCAAATGTTAGAAAAATAATGACAGAATTTGAATGAGAGATTTATTCCGTTATCTACGTCATCGGAATATTTTTTCGCGGCTAACGTAATGAAGAAATATTCAATATAAGTTTTCTTTTCAGAACACAAATTCCTCCTGCTCTTCTTTCATTTTTTTTCCCTTCAGCATTGCTTTATTTCTTCATGATTATCAGCGCATTTTTGTCGTTTTTTCGTGAATTAATCTACTTTGACATGAGTAATCTTAATCAATATATAGATTTTTACAGTTTAAAAAAAAAGTACATCTTGATTGTTAAAATTCGAATTTCTTCTCTCTGAAAAATCGAAAAAATTATTTACAATAAGAAAATTTTCTGTGATTAGCAGCGTTCATTTCTATCCACGTCTACTGCAAATGGATTTCGTTACCAGATCGAAGATTTGCTGTAAACTAAAATCAAATTTTTCAACTTCCAAGCAATGACAGCCATGGCCGGTGTCTCATAGAACGGGTGTGATGTCGAAATTAATCAACAGAAAAGTTCTATTTAAGTATTGCTGAACTCCTTGCAGGTACTTTGGAGTATTGGTTGGCGGCTCAGATTGAGGAACCATAGTGACGAGTTCGAATTCATGTCCATTTAATTAATTTGCGTGCTAGAAAGGTATGAATTCACGTTCCCAGACCCCATCACATATCGGTAAATATAGGGACAGACTTGACAACCCGTCTACGAGAAGGAAAACTCTGAATTCAAGTCACCTTGTAGGTCCTGTCTCTTTAATCAAAGGCAACTTTAAAAGTAAATCCGCCGCGCATATCGTCTCGAAAAATGAGACTGCACTCACTACTTTGAATCGTAACAGAAAATAATGGACTCCTCTTTCATTTTGGGGCATTTGCCTACGACACATTAGACAACGACGAAACTCTAAAATTGAGTAGTGAGTTCGATCCTCACTGGGTACTCTATATTTTTGGCCTTGTAAATCAACTCTAGAATTGTCATTGTTCCGTATTTACAATAAAATGCCAAGTGGGGGTAAGCAATTTTCCCGATAGTCCACATTAAAATCTTCCACCGTGTGTTCCATTCTGTTGCGATCTTGTGATTTGCTCTTCGTACAGCGTTTCGGTCAATATATTCTTCTTCCTTCCTGTAATGGTTAAAATGTTGGGCTTAGATGTTTTCAATATTCCATATTTTACTCGGACTATGGGTTTCATCTCAACACAGCGTTTCGGCACATATAATCTTCTTCCGTCTTATATTGTCTCAAGTTTTAATGGTTAATTTTTAAGTCCCTCTTTCATTCGTTTCTTTTTTTTTTTTTTCTTAATCTCTGTTTTTAACATGGCCTTTTGTCTGATGACTTCTTTAGTATTCTTGGATTTTTTTAAAGTTCGGAAATTAATTACTTTTCATGATTTTATTTTTTATTAGAATTATTGTTTTCATATCTATTTTTGAACGACGTTTTGGTCAATATCTTGGACCTTCCTTTATTGTCTACAAGTTCTGAAATAAAATAGTTTCATTGTTCTTTATATTTTTCTTTATACTTGTTGAATATTTCAGCCTATAGCTTATTTGGCTTTCTTGTATCGACCCATTAAGAATTCTACTAGTGTATGTATTATTCAAATGTTTCTCATGTGTTCAAAGTAGGAACTTCAAGTGGACTTAGCCTAGGGACCAAAAAAATTCAGAAAATTTAAACATGTAAGCGAATTTCTATAACAACTTATTTTTTCTGTTAGTAGGACGAATATTTAGTTAGTAACTAACTTGGTTGTCCATCAGTGCACTCCATGTGTCCTCATAGGTGTTTCAGTTGTGCATATATTTAGAGACACAAGAGTACTTTCAATCTCTTTCCAAGATCATCTTCAGGGGTGTGAGTTATGGTAACAAAAAATAACCGCAAAACTTGGGTTCATTGAGAAATGAATGATAATAACATCTGTCAACGTTACAGCTCATTTCTGACATCTTTCAATTATAATACGCGAAAGATTGTTCGTGAGTATGAACGGATTTTATTAAAAATATGCAGACACAATGTTTGCAATTTATTTAATCTGACATGTCGAAAAAAGATTTGCTGCCTAAATACACAAATATATATACATACCGTTTCCCTAGATATTTCCAAAGCGTTTGACAGGGTCTGGTATGCTAATCTGCGGAGCTATGGTATAACTGGACCATTGTTTGACCTAATCCAGGTATTCCTCTCTAATCGCACAATGAAGGTAGTATTAAACGGCCATGAATCCCAAAACTGCCATACGAATGCGGGTGTCCCTCAAAGTTCTATTATAGGTCCTACGCTTTTTCTGATCTACATTAACGATCTTCGCGATGTTATCAGATCCCAAGTAGGCATGTACCCCGACGACACAACCGTTTACTCTCGCCTCGATCAAAAATCTGCTGAGGTTGACAAAGCGAACCTCGCTGCCGAGCTTGAGCAGGACTTCCAATCCGTGATGGCCTTGGGAAAGAAATGGCTCGTAAATTTTAATGCTTCCAAAACGAAGCTGCTATCAATTAACCATCATAGACAATCGATCCTACCCCCCCCATTAGCATGGACCAGGCTAGCCTCCCTGGGAGTAAAACACTACGCCTCATTGGCCTCACACTCTCAGTGGACCTCAAGTGGAATGACTATATCGAATTCATTGCTAAATCCGCTGCCAGGAAGGTCGGTTCAGTGTGCAGGGCCAGGAAGTTTTTCCCGTAGGAGTGCATCCTACATATATATAAATCTACCATCCGCCCGTGTATTGAATACTGCTGCCACATCTGGTCGGGTGCCCCTGCTGTTCACCTCGGGGTTCTTGACAAAATCCAATGGAGAATCTGCAATGTGATCGATACCGACTGAGCAGCTCGGCTGAAGTCGCTCTCTCATCGGCGGGATGTGGCTTCCCTGTGCCTCTTCTATAAATACTTTCACGGCTTTTGCTCCGATGAACTTACATCACTGGTGCCACCTAGGTATGAATTTACTCGAGCTTCTAGATTAGCATCTAGGTCTCACCCTTTTACAGTGAAAGCGATAAAGTGTAACCGCAATTTCTACTCTAACAGCTTCTTTTCACGCACTTCCCACCTGTGGAATTCCCTTCCTTATACTTGCTTCCCTGACAGCTACAATCTCCAGGAATATAAATGTAGGGCCAATAGATATTTCCTTTCACACTAACTCACATCAATTCTCACAAGCTCTTTTTCCATCTATTCCACCCACATCCTCAGTATCCTCATCTGTCTATTACCTTCAACCCTTCTTTCTCATCACTTTCCCCTATGTAACCTCCCTGCGCAACAGTGGCAGCAGAATGCCTTACGTAGGGTGAGATGATTAAAAAAAAAATATATATATATAAGTCGACTATATGAATGGTGCAATCCCTGAACATTTTAAGTGAATTTTAACCCCTCCAGAAAAAGATTTACTTGCATATAGTTCAACCACTCACCGAAAATGAATATTTAACCTCTTCAAAATATTTTTTGTATACAGCGCGCTTACATATTTTTGCGTAAAAATTGATCATAAAAATCTGCATCCTACGAATATATATATGTCGAAATGCCAGGTCAGGATCAATGGTAAAAAGATTCTTCTTTGGATTTTAGCAAGAATTTCTAAATTCTAATTTCTGCAGGAGCACAAGACCAGATGTGATAGCAATATTCAATGCATAGATGAATAGTGGACTTATAATGTGTAAGACAGATTTTGCCAAGAAAAATTGTCTAGCACGACACAGGGAACTAACTTTCCTAACAGCAGTTGATTCAATATAATCTTTCAACTTCATGTAAACAAAAAAAATTTGTTCGTGAAGTTGCAATGAGTCACTCTCCTTTAGGTTAACATCTGCCATGCTGATGTATGGAAGGCAAAAAGTGTTCCCTGAGATTATTTAAAAAGGGTTGTTATTTGAGGAAGAGAAAATAACTTTATCAGATGCTACCGGGTTGTTTTGTTCTGCTTTTGTTTTTTGTTGTTTTTTTTTTTTGTTTTTTGTTTGTTTGTTTTTGGGTTTTTTTGTTTTGTTTTTTGTTTGTTTGTTTTTGTTTTTGTTTATTTTTTTGTTTTTTGTGGTCGTGGTAGTCATATTAAAGCTATTAACGTCCGCTGGATTTAAAATTAGCACTTTCCGAATAAATTTTTGATATTCTTTTTTCTTTTTTTTTAATTTTTTCTTTTTACTGCCATTTTGTATATAGCATTGGGCTGCTATTGCTATGATCGGTATTTTGTATGAGCCCGGTCTGAGGTTGGCTGTAGAGAATTATGTTATAAGTGCACTTACAGAGTATTGTCCAAAATACGATGGAGACGCGTTCTGTGAAAATGCCGATACTTGTTGTCACTCAGCCTCCAACTGTAAACATCTGACATGAATATGCAACTGCAGCAAACATGATGATAATAATTTCTCAAAATATGGTCTGACACGAAAGAGCAGATTTGTGAACGAGGAGAAGTTAAAGTGTTTTAGCAGTAGTAAAAATAGCGATTGTAATAACTGCAGTCGGTGGTAGATACAGAATAGAAAGGCGGTGGATTCAGTAGTGAACTTCATTCTGAAACATCGCGTGAGAACAAGACTAAAAGCTTTCGTGCGCCTAGCATCTTCTCCGGTAAGTAAACAGTAGGTAATTTGTACTTACTCCTGCTATCTTGTAAGTGGGTGACAAAGGCATGGCTCATAGAGTAAAGACGTTGATTAAATAACCAATTTATTTTTTTCGAACATTTCAGAAGTGATTTTGTTATATTATCCTTATAATAGATATAAAGATCAATTTATATTGTAATTCACCCGATAAAAGCCGCAAGAGCCGCTCAAGGAAGTGTGACTAAACGAGATTGTTAAAAATAGTTGATGATATGGAGTTAAAATACGTTATGATGGGTGAAAAATGTGATAGATTAAATATATTTTTCTAACCTTCAGTTTGGTTATGACTTTCATTTTGGCATATTTTTTTCTTTTCTCATTTTTGACCCGATTCGAATGATGGTGTTTTTGTTTTTTTCTTCATATCGATTCGTGCAATTGAAAAATACTTAAAAGAAGATCATTTTTTGTCCATTAATTCCTATTTTCTGTAATTTCACCCAATTATGATTTTCTTTAAACATCCTTAAAACACAATAAATATTATTATTTTAATTATCATTATCTCCAGAATTATTTTCATCGGTATATATATATATATATATATATAGAGAGAGAGAGAGAGAGAGAGTGAGAGAAAGAGAGAGAGAGACAGACAGACAGACTGACAGACAAATAGAGAAAAAGAACATAGAAATCAACACTGGATGGAGACCGCCACTTTTATGCAATCTTCAGAAAAAATATAAACAGCGCATCAAAGCGTGAAACTGCCATGTTCCCCCCTCTGCTTACATCTGTCTGGATCTGTAAAACGCTCTAATATTGTATTGAAAAGTTTTCTTTTATGAATACAGAAAATTTCACATATATATTTGTGTGTCTAGAAGCAATCGGATGTCTAACCGTACTGATGAGCTGTAGCACAGCGAAAAAGAACTGTCTGCGCATGCTCTCGCCCGCCGATTGAGCACTATGGAGAATTAGTAGACTTTAAAAATAGTAGCTTCCCACGCCTTTACGCATCGTTCATTCAGTAATGAATGTGAACCTTGCCGGATAATGGCGTGCGTGCACATTGTGTATATAACTCGTTAGAAATCGGCCTTCCTCCACCGTGCGCCCATAGCTTAAAGGTAGATTCGCCGACTGGTGTTAATTTTGTCGGGTTTCAATCCTGGCTAGAAGCAATCAAATGTCTGACCGTACTGATGAGCTGTAATACAGCGAAAGAGGACTGTCTGACTAATATAATATATTAAATAGATGAAAGAAGACAGATTGATTTGATTTTTTCCCTACATTTTAATATATTAACATCTTTCATTATTTTATTTTAATTCTAAATTTTAATTTTAATCTTATTTACATGTAATCTTAGAATGTATAAATTTTTAATCTTGTTATTAAAAAATCTGTAAATTAAATTTATATTTAATTTCCATAAACATTGAATGAACTTATATGATGATTGCATAACGTATGAAACACAGGGTCGTGCCATCGACGTAGGACAATATGTATATTTTTTGATATATAAATAATATAGTTCTCTTCATGCATTGAGCACAGTTTTATTAACACCTGAATAATGATACTATACTTATGTGCAATGTGTATGCATTAATTCACGTCACGATATATATACTAGCAATATAGCCCAGCGTTGCCCTGGTTTAATGAAAGCTTTAAAAATAATCCATGGTTCTGGAGCTCAGACTCTTTTGACGTTGGCACGAAAGACTAAAAAGCGATAGTTGTTTCCATTTAAAGCGAAACTGTAGACTGAAATTTTGATTTTCTGGTATCGATTTATATATATATATATATATATAATTGATTTTCTGCACTATTGTAAGGACTGCAACCTTGAAACTTCTGAATATCGTTTTTTATGTCTTTGTCTATGAGTGCATCAAATTTGATTAAAATCAGGCCACTCCTCCTATAACCCGATTTTTTCGATAATCGATTCTCGATATTTATCGGAGGTACCTCGACACAAAACTTAGCTACGAACACTCGCAGACGCTTATAGTACAACAGTGTAAATTTTCAAGAAAATAGGTTCAGCCGTTTCGGAGTCAATAGGTAACGGATACACCCACACAGACAAACACATACAAAGTTCCATTTGTAAATAAGTTTATATATATATATATATATATATATATATATATATATATATATATATATATATATAATTATTGTTAATTAGTTTTTGATCATGATCAAATTAGACCAGTATACATTTGTATTAAAAAATGGTCACTACATATATATTGTACAATGTAGAGCATTTGAATCTTTTTTCATTTATATATATATATATATATATATATATATATATATATATGCACATACGTATGTATGTATATATATATATTATATGTGTACACCCCCCTTACATTTTATTTGGGTTTTTTTTTAATAAATTTATTTTTAAACGAGTTCCATCATCTCCCAGCATTCTAATTTAATTTATTTTGCCTTATCCTTTTCCTTATTTCCCTTAAAATTAAAGCCAACGAGAACCCTTGATAAGAGTTGGCCGAAAGGTTCCTCGGGTTTAAATAATATGACGTCTGTTCTTTTTAAAGCCATTCGTACTTTCTGTGGGTACAAATCCTTATATATATATATATATATATATATATATATATATATATATATATATATATATGTATGTATGTATGTATGTATTTGTATATATGTACAAATATATATGGATATACATAAGAAACTATTATGTAAATTTTGTAAGTTTGTATAATATTTATGCATTACACCCTAATCTTTATTCGGTAAAATTTTCATTGCAGATCATGCATTACTTTTTAAGTAATACACATATTTATGTCTTTGTTGTTTCTATATTTTATATTATGGCAGCTACTGTATATATGAATTCATATTTTTATATATGTGCATATGTATCCATATATATATGTATATATATATATGTGTGTGTGTATATGCATATATATATATATGTGTGTGTGTGTGTGTGTGTGTGTGTGTGTGTGTGTGTGTGTGTGTGTGTGTGTGTGCAAAAGAGCAAAAACTTATTCAATGTCCTAATGGACATTGAATAAGTTTTTGCTCTTTTTCAACAGATGGCGTTTCCAGAACTATGCACGTGTAGTTTCAGATAGTAATATATCTATAAAGAACTACTCTAGCAACATTGAAATTCGAAGTGTTTTTCATAATATTTACCATGACAAGGAATTTTACTGCACTACTTTATTCAAAAGAAATTTTCTGTTGAAGCACACAGAATTATTTTGGGGAATTACGGCGACCAGCCTCTGTCAAAGAAAACATGCAGAGATTGGTTTAGACATTTTAAATTTTTTTTTTCATATTGAAGATAAAGAGCGCTCTAGCACTCCGAAAAAGTTGAAGATGAAAAATTAGAGTCATTACCTTTATTTTTTTTAATCATATCACCCCGAGCAAGGCGTTAACGCCACTGATGTGCAGGGGGCTACATAGGAGTGAAAAGATTGGAAAAGAGAAAGCCGGAAATCATATCCTAAACAGGAAACAAGGGATGAGCCTCTTCACCTGTTCAATAGACGTGGGTGGAGTGTGAACCGGGCGATAGCATGAAAAATTGTGTCAGGCGGCAGCTGAACTTGCAGAATCATTAGGAATGGATTATACAACAGTTTCGAAACGTTCGAAAAAATTATGGAGGATTCAAAAGCAAGGGTACTGGGTGCCGTACGAGTTCAAAAAGGTTTGGACGGCGTCTTGTCATGTGTGAAGAGCTGCTTTAACGGCAGAAAAGGAAAGTTTTTTTTTGGGGGGGGGTGCATCGTATCCTGACCAGCGATGAAAGGTGACTACACTACGATGACCGTAATCTTAGAAGATCGTGGAGTAAGTCCAGCCATGTATCACCATCCATGTTTCGAAGCCGGTACTCTGCGTTTCAGCTTGGGATCAGCTTGGTGTAGTTTTTTATTAACTTGCTCAAACCGACCGAAATTATAACGATAGATCGCAATTGACTACAACTGATGCCTTTGCGCTGAGCATTGAAAATAAAAAAACAGGCCACTATACAAGCAGAGACACCACAACGTTATTTTGCAACATAACACCGCTAGGCTACGTGAAAAACTATTTGGAAATGCTTAAATGGGAAATCCTAACCCCACGGCGCATTCACCAGACATTGCTCCGTCAGATTATCACTTGTTCCGATTTATTGTATTTGGCCTGGCTTTCATTCTTATGAAGATACAAAAGATGGATCGACTGGTGGATACCCTCAAAAGACGTATCGTTTTCCGACGCGGAATTCAAATTATGTCAGAAAGATAAGAAAAAGTAGTGGCTAGCGATGGTCAATACATTCAGTGACATGTTTCTTATTAATTTTTATAAATAAAACAATACTTTTCATGAAAAATCTGCGAGAAGCTATTCAAGGCCTAATATATATATATATATATAGATATAGATATAGATATATATGTGTGTGTGTGTGTGTGTGTGTGTGTGTGTGTGTGTGTGTGTGTGTGTGTTTATACATGTACAGGTTTCATTAAAAATGACAGACAAGATGTGATGGTTAAGCTTTTATGTCATTTTTTCATGTGATCTTATGATTTTTTTCTTTTGAGGACATAAAACATATAAAAATTGTCTAAATGTTTTGTTTATTCGAGCGCTTTCGGCTGTACTTTTAGCCATTTTCGAAGATGAATAACAATTTTTATACTATCTTTCTCCTCAAAAGAAAAAAAAATCATAAGATCACATAAAAAATGACATAAGATCACATAAAAAATGACATAAAAACTTTAGCAATCACAACCTCTCTGTCATTTTTAATGAAACTTGCATAAAAGAGAGATTGTTACCCAAATGCTCAATTTTATATATATATATGCGTTAATGTATATTTTGGCAGCAATCATTAAAAAGCGTCCGACAAGGAAGAATTTAATAACTTTTTGTTAAATGTTATGGTATTCTTACATGTTTTATTTTTGTTGAAGATACGAAATGTAAAAATGTCCAATAATTTTTTTCCAAGCGCTTTCAGTCACTTTACTGACCAGGCACCTTACATGCCACCTAAGGAACAACAGTGTAATAAAAGAAGGGAAGTTCACTTAGGAAGTTCACTTTGCTCTTCACCTTGGGGTTCTCGACAGGATCCAAAGAAAAATCTGCAATATAGTCGAACTAGACATAGCATCCCAACTCCAGTCTCTCTCTCTCTCTCTCTCTCTCTCTCTCTCTCTCTCTCTCACACACACACACACACACACACACACACACACACACACACACCGACGAGATGTGGCTTCCCTCTACCTCTTCTACAAATATTTTCACGGCTTCTTCTCCGACGAGGTTAGCTCCTTGGTGTCCCCCTAACGCGAATTTACTTGAGCTACTAGACTAGCAACAGGTTCCCACCCTTTTACTGTGAAAACAATCATGTGTAACCACAATTTTTACTTTTAACAGCTTCTTTTCTCGCATCTCCCGCCTGCAGAACTCCCTTCCGTATTCTTGCTCACCTGATTGCTATAATCTCCAAGAGTATAAATGCAATCTCTTATCTCTTTGATTCCCCATCCGTCTTCTCACTTAACACATCGCTCCTACGCAGCTCTCTTTACACCAATGTACCCGTCCTTCTCTTACCCATTCTCCGGTACCTACACTGACCTGTTCTCCTCTCTCTCTCTCTCTCTTCACTCTTCTTTTAAATAAACCCCTGTGCACCAGTTCTGCCTTGTTTGGGGTGAGACGATTATAAAAAATGTACACACAGATACACACACACACACACACACATCTATATATATGTGTGTGAGTGTGTGTGTGTGTGTGTGTGTGTGTGTGTGTGTGTGTGTGTGTGTGTGTGTGTGTGTGCATGTATGCATTAATGAGAGATTATTGTAGGTACCTTCAGTATTTCGGCATAAATTTTTGATAACTTAGTTTAAAATGAAAAAACATTCTTGAAGATTTCATTTTTTATTTAATTAAAATCTTAATGATTAAATTTATTATTTCCATTCAGTGAAAAATTCTGGTGTATTTCATATAAAAATTATATAGATAGGAATGTTGCATTTAATTTCGATTTCTTCAAATTTTTCTTCAAAGCGGCCATTTTCTTAATTTTAAGAAATTTGTAAACAAACAAAAATTCATCGATTTTAAAAATATTTTTTTTAAATTTCTGACTCTTTATTTTAGTAAAATTAGAAAATTAAAAGTTAAATTAATCCGATTTTAAAGAAATATTACTTACTTAGAGCATAAAAAGTAATATACAACCAATCATTAACGGTTGGTTGTGTTCATCTGATCGAACGTTTGACGGACTGTTGAATAACGAAGCGATGACAACGCATGACCATAAATGACAATTTTCATAAATCTAAGTAAAGGAACAAAACTCTTAAATTACATAACTTTTTCATAATAATAGAAATTCCAGTCTTCCATACATGAAAATAAGGTAAAAAATATAAAATATAAAATTATTTTAAAAATAGATTGTGTCACTACGTTTATTAATCTTTGCAATTTTGCACTCGTAAATTTTGTTTCCACTAAATGTCTATATCACATCCAATAAATACCCCAATACTATTATAAATTATTATAATTATAATGTAAAAAAAAATGAAAACATTCTTTCAAAAATTCATTATTCATCAGAAAAATTTTATTTCTTCAGACAATAATGTCCTTAATATTACTTATTTCCAAAAGCAATTAAAAGCTTTTCTGATTAAGTAATGTCATGGTTTTATTGGATTCATTATGTTTTCATTCAAAGCAGATTTTCAGTCAAATAGTACGAAGTTGAAAAAAAGTAGGTGATTTACGATCTCCAATGACTCCTACTTTTAACAAAAAAATGATTTCAATAAATAGGAAGTTTCTATGCGAAATTTCATGAAATTAATTAAGTGAGGGGTAAAATATTTTTTTAAAAATTTCTTTTACCAAAATTTAAAAAAATATGTCAAAAATACTTTCATTCATTTGTGAATAAGTCCTGAAATTTTCATTAAAATCGGACAATTATTTGATTTTTACAAGAATTTCCAATTAAATGTGTTTTCAACGGAAAACAAGCGCAAAAAATGTCAATGTTAAAAGTGAACCAGGGTGATGACGTAAACAAAACAAGATTTTAACAAAACTTTTGAACGTGTTAGAAAGAATTTAAAAAATTCAAACAATAATTAAACAATACGTTGGTCTTTTATCTTAATAATAATATCAACATTTTGACGATAAAACTTTATTTTCGTTAAGTTTGTGGCCTTTTCATTACACTATGCTGTTTTTCCCGCGAAATAGTGAACGTACCTAGATTATTGCTTTTCCAGCGAGAAAAAAGTGTCATCTGAAAAGAAAGAAAAACACTGTAAACCCTTTTTTTATTATTGAGTGGATTTTTTTAATACTTTATTTTGTATATTTCCTTACACGTGTTTCGGATCTTGTGATCCTCCTTAGGCAAAGAATGATTGCTTTTACATATTATAAATACCTTTTAAAAATCTTCCTTAAAAGAATAATTATTTTCTTGTCGTGTTAATTTTTTTAACAATTGTCCTTTGTGTGTAGTGGTAGACATTTCGTAGTTCAATCTATCAATCAGACGACTTCCGAATCTTCTACAACTCTTTTGTTCGGTCGCCTTGTTTAAGTTGGTGAATGCTGCCCTACAATTGATCTTTGCAGTTAGGTGTTTTGTTGGTTTCTTACTCAACTGAGTACCACACATAATAAACAAAGTGGTTGCAGTCTGTCGAGTAGTTACAAATTTCTTACAGAGTGAGTTGCGTAATGGTGCTCTTTGTCTCATAGACGATACCCAACTGACGCTACTATATTGGGCAGTCAACAAAATCAAAAGCAAATAACGCACATGCATGAAATTAAAATATATATTATATGGCGATAGACTACCCATCGTAAACTGTAAGTATATATATATGTGTGTGTATGTACATATATCTATATCTATCTATCTATCTATCTATATATATATATATATATATATATATATATATATATATATATATGGCATCTATTTTTGAAATACAGTCCTGAAGTTATGCATATATATATATATATGTATAACTTCAGAACTGTGTTCCTTATATCTAAATAATGGAAAAAAAACTCTCTATGAACCTATGTCCGGAAACGATTGGTTTCCGAGTTATAGGCTTTTTCAAACATGTGCTAATCAGTATACCTTTATCTCCAACAGCGGACCAGACCACCCTATCAGATCGCTTTTTTCCGCCAATCGGACAGGTCAAACCCCTGTTTCTCGCGTGTGAAGTGTTGCTCAACGACTGTTAGTGGTGCATATTGATTGGACATGTACTCAGATCAGGATAGGGCAGATATGCACTTCGTGTTTGGTTTGGTTTGGCAGATGGTAACGCTGTACAAGCTAGTCGTCTCTACCAGGAAATGTTTCCACACCGACAATGTCCCGATAGGAAAATATTTGTGAATATCCATCGCAACCTCTGTGAACATGGGAACTTCGAACCTCGTGCTGGGGGCAGAGGACGACTAAGGTCTACGACGCTTGAGGAAGAAAAGCAGTTACTGGATATTGTGCATGATGTTCCTAAAATCAGCACACGACAGTTGGCAAAGTAAGTGGCTATTCCCTATTCGAATGCCTGGAGAGAACTGCGAGACCAACAATTGTACCTATATCATCTACAACGTGAGCAGACGTTGTCACTAGATTACCCTGCACGAGTTGTGCTCTGTCAATGTTTCTTACAACAATGCAATGCAACTCTAAACTTTCCTGCCTTCGTTATCTTTATAGAGGAAGCATAGTTTACATGGGATGAAATAGTCAACTTCCACAATCAGCATGTATGGGCAAAGGAACATCCACATGCAATTGTTCTATCACGTGACCAGCAACTATTCTAAGTCAATATCTGGGCTAGTGTTGTTGGTGATAGGTTATTAGGACATCATGAACTTCCAAACAGACTTACAGGTGATGCGTACAAGCGCTTCCTGGAAAGTAACATGATTTCTTGGGCGATGTTCCACTGATCAATCGTCGACAACTGCACTTCATTCATGACGGTACTCCCATATACTTCAGTCACGCAGCCCGCAGGTACCTAAATCGAAGGTTTACTAGTCGGTGGATAGGAAGAAGTGAACCACTTGCATGGACTCCACGCTCACAGGAACTAAACCCCTTAGATTTCAACCTTAGGCCCATTTAAACACTTGCTATAGGGCAATTGAAAACTCTGTATGTGTCGAATGTAGAAAATAAAGGCATTCTGGTTAGCATATATTTAAAAAGCCTATAACTCGGAAACCAAGTGTTTTTGGACATATGTTCATGGGTAATTTTTTGATTATTTAGAAATATGGAATACAGTCCTAAAGTTATACCGTTTGTTTTTAAAACAAACACTAGATAGATAGATAGATAGATAGATAGATAGATAGATAGATAGATAGATAGAGAGAGAGAGAGATAGATAGATAGATAGATAGATAGATAATGTTTGTGTGTGGGTTTGTATTTTATATATATATATATATATATGTGTGTGTGTGTGTGTGTGTGTGTGTGTGTGTGTGTGTGTGTGTGTGTGTTATATAAGCACAAAGAGATTGTCATTATAATTGAGCAGGTTTATGCCGACTTTGACGTTTCGTGAGGACACCGTAATGATTTGCTCACTCATCAGGGCTGGTTTGAAGCTCCACATTATATATATACATATCTAATTATATAGTCATCAGCAGAGAGATCTGTTTCGCTGCATCACAGCTCATCAGTACGATTAGACATCTGATTGCTTTTAACCCAGGATTGAAACCCGACTGAATTGACGTCTGTCGGCGATTCTACCTGTGGGCTGTGGGCGCTCGATAGACGAAGGCAGACTTTTTAGCGTGTATATTATCATTATACACGCCCAATACCCAGAGTGCTCTAATTCATTACTGAATGAGTGATGCGTACATGCCAGAGTAGCTACTGTTTTTCAAAGTCTATCATTCTTCCAGAGTGCTCAATCAGGGTGTGAGAGTGTAAATAGTCATCCGCTGACAGGTCTGTTTCACTGTATCACAGCTCATCAATAAGGTTAGACTTCGACTGCTTTTTAACACAGGATTGAAACTCGACCGAATTGGCGTCAGTCGGCGATTCTACCTCTGTGCTATGGGCGCTCGGTAGAAGAAGGCAGACTTTTTAGCGTGTATATTATCGTTACATACAAACAGATAGATAGATAGATAGATAGATAGATAGATAGATAGATAGATAGATAGATAGATAGATAGATAATACGACACCTGACTGAGTCCAGCCAACCTTTCTGAAGTTCGATCGATTCCGCCTACGCTGTATTTGTTGATTTCGGATTGTCCAAAGTATGATCACGTCATCACTCGACTAGGTTAGACCGGACAGACGAAGGAACGGCATATAAAAAAAAATAAATTATATATATATATATATATATATATATATATATATATATATATATATATATATCGAATAGATGCAATATTACAATTGAGTCAAAACTAAGTGACGCAAAAAATCATTTGACTGGCATTTTATTAGAACGTTAATATTTGTGATCTATTATCTCCACGGAAATATGTTTTATTCAACTTGAAGCTCGTTGAATTTGGTCTAACCGTCTCTTGCAACATCTCTGGGGGAAGGCTATTTCAGCTGGTCCGCATCAATTTATCGCTGGTCCCCGTTTCACTGAATTTCGTTTTCTACCACAGTTTTATTAAAAAGACACAAAACCGGGGTGTTGAAGTTAGGTACTATTTCTATTTCCCTCTCCTTATATATGACTTACTATCTCGACATGTTAGTAATATCATTTAACCATTTCAACGTCCAATGGAAAGGGATAAATCTTACTCTCTGTTATTTTCTGCCTGTTCTTATCAGGTATCTTGATAATCAATAAACAGGAAATCCTCAAGGCCGTATTTTGAACAAGGGTTACATATTGTCAAAACCCACTGACGATATTTTGACTAACTTGCTTTGATAAATTCGCTTACTACTCCTGACAAAAGCAATTCTGCATTCATTATATCATTGAATCTGTATTTTCTACTTTTTATCAATTCGGTCACATGCAATTGTTCTATCACGTCACCAACAAATATTCTCAGTAATTATCTGGGCTAGTTTTGTTGGTGATAGATAGATAGATAGATAGATAGATAAGGAAGGGTTGTACATTTAAAAGATTAAAAAAAACATTAATAAAAATAATGTGAATTATAATATTCGTTGTATATTATAATTCCTTTAGACTCAATGGCAGAATAATGCAAAGAATTTTTTTAAATTTCTGACACGACTGCGTCCTTTGTCAACAAGATATAATAGGTGAATCGGAACTTCTTTACTTCATATATATATATATATATATATGAAATGAATTGTTTGAACATTATTTTTAATCGATACTCGTATTTAAGTAGATATTCTGTTTTTAATGAAACAGTATTATATATTTATATCTACCGGCCTGATTATTATTATTTACGATAAATTTTTATGACGAAAATGTGTGCCAGTCGGCAGGATTCGAACCTGCTACCCCTATCTATATAGGGGAAGCTACCATTTGACGTGGTAACGTTTTAGACCTCTCGACCACGAATAGCCTCCAGTCTAAACAAGGTTTTTATCAAGCCTATATAACACAATTTTCGATCCAGCGTAAACAAACATATCTGCTCTGAAATGTATCGTAATGACAACAAATGTAAACATGTTACGGAAATCAACGAATGTTAACAAAACTTGGTTATAAGCAACCGACAATTTAAAATGAATTGTTTGAACATTATTTTTTATCGATACTCGTATTTAAGTAGATATTCTGTTTAATATTCATTAAAAATAGATATTCATTAAAGTAGATTAAAGTAGATAAAGTAAAATATTCATTAAAGTAGATATTCATTAAAAACAGAATATCTACTTAAATACGAGTATCGATAAAAAAAAAATAATGTTCAAACAATTCATTTCAAATTGTCGGTTGCTTATAACCAAGTTTCGTTAAAATTCATATATATATATATATATATATATATATATATGTGTGTGTGTGTGTGTGTGTGTGTGTGTGTGTGTGTGTATATATATATATATATATATATATATATATATATATTCTATTTTTAATTTTTTTTTTTTTTTTTGCATGACACGACTTCCCTAAATTTGATGAAACATTTTTTTTTTCTAAATCACTTTTCAATCGCTCCAGGGACTTTTTTTTTTACCACTACCCATGAACAAACACTAGTATACATGCACAAAATTATTCAGGTCAATAAATTTGCATGCACTTCATGGTTATTATAAATCACGTCGACAATTTACAGTAAAAATTTCAAATCGATGTGTCGTGAGGTAATTGTTGTTGTCTGTTGTTAGTTAGGCACAACGACAAAAATATGGGATCCGACCCGCTTCTCAGTAGTAATGGTCAAACACACTAGGTTGTTAGCACACATATAAAGCTAAACTTTGGATTTTGATATAAGTTTGGGAAACCCAGTTAGGATTAAACTCACTAAAAAAGTAGAAATGGTCTAGGCTGTATACTATTAGCACATATCCTGGCACTGCCTATAAAGCTAAGTTTAGTTTAGTTTTTGCTACGAGGCTAAAATGTGGGGGCAGTAATTGAAAATCAAAGTAACTATTCATTAGTAATGGTCAACCAGACTAGTCCGTTAACTATCAATACACATCTAAACACCACTTATAAAGCTAAGCTTTGTTTAGTTTTCGCTACAAGGTTACAAATGTGGAGCATCCAGTGAGGATCAAACTCATTACTCAGTAGAAATGGTCAACCAGACTAGTTATTTAACTATTAACACACATCCAGGCGCCCCTTATAAAGCTAAGCCTTGTTTAGTTTTTGCTACAAGGTTACAAATGTGAGGCACCTAGTGAGGTTCAAACTCACTACTCAGTAGTAATGGTCAACCAGACTAGTTATTTAACTATTAGCACACATCCAGAAGCCCCTTATAAAGCTAATCTTTATTTAGCTTTTGCTACAAGGTTACAAATGTGGGGCACCCAGTGAGGATCAAACTCAGTAGTAACGGTCAACCAGATCAGTTATTTAACTATTAGCACACATCCAGGTGCCGCCTATAAAGCTAAGCTTTGTTTAGTTTTTGCTACAAGGTTACAAATGTGGAGCACCCAGTGAGGATCAAACTCATGACTCAGTATTAATAGTCAACCAGACTAGGCCCGTATCTATTAGCACACATCCAGGCACTCATAATACAGCTAAGCATAGTTTCTGATACAATTTTGGGACACCCAGTGAGGCTTGAACTCACTACTCAGTAATAATATTCAACCAGTATCAGAGCCTCTAACTGTTAGCACACATTCAGACACTCCTTATAAAGCTTAATTTGTTTTTTACGGCAAGGTTACAATTGTCGGGCACTCAGTAAGGATCGAACACGTTACTCAATAATAATGGTCAGCCAGATTAGCCCATTAACCATTACCTATCCAGACACCTCTTATAAAAACTATGTATAGTTTTTGCTACCAGTTTACAATTATGGTGCCTTGAGCACCTCGACGTGGTCTAATGGTTAGGAAGCTTGTCAAGCTACAACAATTACGACTGAATTGTGAGTTCGGTCCTCACTGGGTGGCCCATAATTTCGCCCTTGGGCTACATCTAAGCTACGCTTAGAAAATCACCTTTAGTATGGGGCCTACAATGAGGACCGAGTTCAATACTCAGTAGTAATGGTCAACAAGACTAGCTCGTAACCATCGCCAATTCAGACAAACCTTATAAAACTCAGTTTTGTATAGTTTTGCTACAAGGTCACGAGTAAAGGTCAACCAGACTAGTTCGCTAACTATAAACTCAACCCCGAGGCGTGGGATAATAGATAGTGAGCTAATCTTGTTGATTATCAGCAATGTTCTCAGTCCTCATTGAGTGCTGTTTAATTGTGACCTTGTGCCAAACTAAGCTTAATAAATATTGACTATGCATCAGGTTACAGAATTGTGTATGTATGTGTGTGTATGCGCACGCGAGCGATTGAATTCCCTTGAGAAAATAAAAATTAAAAAAAATTCGATAGATACTTTTATCTTTATTGCAATAGAGAATAAAGCCGTTTTTATTGTTTTTTTTTTGTTTTGTTTATTTGTTTTTCTTTTTCTTTTTTCGTTTTTGTTATTTTTCGTTTTTGTTTTTCTGTTTGTTTGTTTTTGTTCCAGTGAATCATATTTTGGAAATCCACTTACGTTCTCTAGATAATGTAATTGGTCGCTCAAAGCAGAACAAAAAAGAGAAACTCCTGATTTAAATTAAAATTTGCTAATCTTACCAAACTGCAATAAACGAACGTGGATAGATAATCTTTAAGTGGTCTTCCACGTGCGTAAAACTAGCCAGACCTATAAAAAAAAAAAGTAGCATTGGAGTCTTGCCTTTCACTTGGATTCGTGCCGGATTTACTCATAGGTTTAAGTATATTTTCCTTTAGAGAATATCAGTTTCAATGGCTTATTTAACGCCGACAAGATTTTTAGAAGAATGAATAGAATATGTTCTTTAAAAGAAACCAGTATGTAGATTAGGTTTCATTGACGTTTTTGTAAAGAGGGTTTTTGTCGAGAATCAAATGCATCGTTGGTAATATTTTTTTAAATTTATTGCTAATATTTTTACTATAAAAATTTATTATTATGCTTTCATAGTGTTTTGACCCCATAGCTGGGTCCCTCACAGTTGCTACCACCCCGGATCATGGTAGACCTGGGAACAACAGCAACTAAGAGGTGGTTTCGCGCTTCTCAAAAACTCCCGATCAGAGTCCTTGGTGTTGGGTGTAGTTTATCGTCATACCCAAGACGTTTACTTATAGGCTTAGCAGGCTGAGTCTAGGGCCTCAAAATCTAAGGGGCATTCAGCCAATGTGTATAATATTTTTGACACTGTCATAGGCCTTTACTACACATGCAGTCATAATGCATTGTAGACTAAACAGCTCTTCAGTAATTTTCCTTACATTCAATTTGCGAATAATTCTGTTTTAAATCGATAATCGATGTTAGCATTGATTTCTTTGTAGATTTTTTAAATGTTAAAGTTTTTTTTAATCATATATTGTATTTGTTAATAACATCTTATCTCCTTTAGAGAATGAATTGTTAACTCTAGAATATTAAATACCTGTCATCATCTTCGGCTTTACACAATTTTTTTAATTTAACAATCTTCCATTTTTCTCTACTGGTGAAAATGGGGAATTGGTAGGGGGAGCTCACAAGTGGAATAGCCAATGGCCTCTCTTCATCTAAATCTTACCTTACTTGGATTCGAACAGCAAACTTCAGAAACTTGTAGTTAGTACTTTGCTATTAGCAACGCTTACATAGTACAGTGTGAAACCCAATTCGACAAGAATGTAAGAAGATTATGTCGAGTCATTCTTTCAGACTAGAGAAGTCTTTACTTTGAATCTTGGATGTTTTTCGGGGGTGATTTTAAGGCTGTAGGTTGCCTGAGCACGAATACCGACTATTGTAGGCATCGAAACTTATTTATAAATGGAACTTTGTCTGTGTATGTGTCTCTGTGTGTGTTTGTATGTGTGTGTGTGTCCGTTACCTATAGACTTCGAAATGGCTGAACCGTATTTCTTGAAAATTTACACAGTTGTACTATAAGCGTCTGCGAGTGTTCTTAGCTAGGTTTTGTGTCGAGGTACCCCCGATAAATATCGAAAATCGATAATCGAAAAAATCGGGTTATAGAAGGAGTGGTCCGATTTGAATAAAATTTGATACACTCATAGACAAAGACATAACAAACAATATTCAGACATTTCAAGATTGCAGTTCTTACAATAGTGCAAATAATATATATATACATATAAAAGGCAAGATGTTTACGTGTGTCTGTTTATCTGCCTGTATGTCTGTATTTTTTCAGCCCTTTTATTTTAGTTTTTGCTTCGGGTTTGGCTCTAAGTAGGTATAACTGTAGTTCTTAGTCTCAGCCATGATACCATTTACTCAGAGGACTTATTTAGCCTTCAAAATTCAGTTTACGACGAAAAAAACTTATTTGATATCGATACCAGGAAATCAAAATTTGACTTACATCCATTCATTTTTCTTTCAGTCTACGGTTTCGCTTTAACTGGAAACAACTATTGCTTTTTAGTCTTTCGTGCCAACGTTCAAAGAGTCTCAGCTTCAGGACCATGGATTAGGATTAAAGCTTTCATTACACCCGAGCAACGCCGGGCTATACTGCTAGTAATATTATAACTATATTATATACTGCTAGTAATATTATAAATATATTCATCCGAGATAAATATATTATATACTGCTAGTAATATTATAAATATATTATATTATAAATTTATAATTATCCCTTTTGACCTAAAGTCAAATATATCTACATCGGGTGAGGTTTTGTATTTATATGCAAATCTCCACCATATAAATAGCAGTTAGTACAGCTGGAGGCTAAACTTATCCTGACCTTGGGGTGGGGGGCACCGCAGGGTGGTGTAATGGTTAACAAGCTTGTCTCTTGAGAATCATTACAATTGAGTTGTGAGCTTGATCCTCACTGGGTGTCCCATACTTTTGGCCTTGTGACACATCTAAGCTATGCTTAGAAAATTAGTGCATATCGGCGTGGTGTAATGGTTAGCAAGCTTGTCTCGGTAGAACCAGTTACAACTGAATAGAGAGTTCGAGTCTCACTAGGTGTCGCATAATTTCGACCTTGTGCCACATCTAAGCGTCGCTTAGAAAATCACATCCTGACCCTGGGATTGTTATATATAAACTCAAGTGGGCTTTTCCTCTAGACAGTATCTTTCCTTCAGGAGGGACTGGGTTTATTTATCGACGCCTGAAGCGTCCCTAAAAGGAGAAGTGCCGAGGGCCTTGGGGATTTTTGTGCCGTGCGGCCGATAGATCCACTTTAAACCTCGACTTTGTCTCACGTCCGGTTGCGACGTTGGCGTATTGGTAGATACCACTAATCCTGGTCTTGAAGACAAAACTACTAGAGAAATAATAGTGAAAAAAATGTTGTAAACTATAATTAGTTAGAAGTATTCCCTACTGTTTCTCTAGTATTTTCGTATTCAAGATCTGGATTAGTTTAGCCTCGAGTTGTATCAACTGTTATTTAAGTGGTGGAGATTTGCATTTGAATAAAACAGGGAGAAGAAAGACTGTTCCAACAAGCTACTTCTTGAGTAGGGGCCATTGAAGTTTTAGTATTTCAGCTGAAATTAAAGAGCGACAGGATGTGAAGGTGGTGTAAATCTTACAGTTTCAGAATGAGAAATCGGTGTGCCGATTTTGAAATAATTACATTTACTTTGCACAAATGCTCTTGAGGAAGTTATGAATCCATCTTGTTCTACCCCAGATATGGGTTAAATAACAGACCGGACTTTCCAGTGGGAATATAAGAAGGACAACTCTGAAATCCGAGCCGTATGTGGCCCTGACGGGGCACATATTTGAACTATAAATAATGTCTATTCAGAATAATTGCAATATAAACCACAGGTTGGTTCTCTAAAGAGAAACACAAATAGGCCTGAGCAGCTGTACTGAAAATAAGAAATCAAATTGATTTACATGTCTTCAAGTCGAAACAACTTTGATGATGAAACACCAACCACTTGCGTTAGTGAATTATATCTTATAACTAATTGTTTTAACAGATACTGACTCATTTTTATATTCTGTAGTTTTTTGTTTGTTTTGTTTCTTGTTTTTTTTTAATCATATCACCCCAAGCAAGGCGAAAACGCCACTGATGCACAGGGGGCTACGTAAGAATGAAAAGAATGAAAAGATTGGAAAAGAGAAAAACCGGAAACCACATCCTAGACAGGAAACAAGGGATGAGCCTCTTCACCTATTCAATAGACGTGGGTGGAGTGTGAACCGGGCGATAGTTTAGTCTATCTACTCCAATTGAAAAATAAAAAAATAAAAAAAAGAGTGAAAAGATTGGAAAAGAGAAAAACCGGAAACCACATCTTAAACAGGAAACAAGGGATGAGCCTTTTCACTTGTTCAATAGACGTGGGGTGAGTGGGAACTGGGCGATAGTTTAGTCTATCTACTCCAATTGAAAAAAAAATTGAAAAAAAGAGTGAAAAGATTGAAGTAATATATGTTGAAATATCATTACTACAGACCCATAGCATCTGTATTAATCTTTAAAGATAAAAATGTAAATAAAAATGTTCTTGCTATAACATAGTGAAAACAGTGGCAAATAATTACTGTAGTTATTGATTTAGAAAATATAATATACTTTCGTTGATGAGAAACTTTAAATTTCACGCCGGACAGTGAAAGAAAACGTGTTACTTGAAAAAGCTACTTAAAATTAGGCGAATAAATTTTGAAAAATGAAATAACTGTGATAGAATAAAATATATACTTTTTGTATATCAGACAAAAGTAGGGAATTGAATAACAGAATGGAAAAAAATCATATGTAACTTGCTTCGGGCTTCAAAAGAACTTCTTCGGTCTAAATAACGTTATTTTCATTGATGGGTTCATACATATGTATGAAAGGGGGCGAAAATATAAGAAAACTTCAGTTATTCGGAGTGAGTTGAGTAAACTTTCACCATTTTATATTTTTAATTTCACAGATGCACATCGTTTTCTTTTTATTTTGTTAATTGCATAGTATAATAGGGTCAGTTGGGCACCATCTGCGTGAAAATGAGCACCATGACGCAATTCACTCCGCCAGAATTTTCAACATGGTATGCTGTAATGCCAGGCATTAATACCGAAAACTCCAATATAAACGTTTCAGAATGTTTGGGTGTCAATCTGGAGACAGCCAATAGGCTTTGGAAAGAGTTGGATGAGTTTAATGGTAATTAAGAAGTTACGGAATCTCGGAAAACTCTGGTTGTTCTGATAAAGAATTAACCTCTGAATTTGTTGGTGAGGGTCTCCAACTCAACACGGAGGCCTACATCAAGTGCCTTGAAGAGGTAGTGCTGCTCTGAGTCAAGAACGTGGAAGATCGTATGCCTGGCAACAGGACTCTGCACCATTCTACATATGCAGGAGAATTCACGTTTGGCTATCAGACAAGTTCTGCGACCACATCACCCCTTATATCTGGCCACTTAACTCCCCAAACTGCAACCCCTTAATTATAATGTTTGGGGCACAGGTGAGTGAGAAACAAGCAAAACTCCTTGTAACACCAAAGATAAACTAAAGGCAAGGATTATTATTATTATTCACCATCTTATATAAAGAAAACGTCCAGAAGAGTTGCAAGAAATTCTGAAATCGTCCAGAGGCCATGATTGAGTCCAATGGCAATTTCGAGTTTGAGTTAAAGTTTTGTTTAACAGCATATCAACCTCTGTGGATTTTTTAATACTAAAAAGGTGGGGTTTTAACGTATTTTTCAATGTTTGGTTATAGTGAGAAGGTTGATTTAGTCGGATTTTAAGGTAAACTTTTTGTTTTTATTTCTTTTTTGTTTTAGAAAACTGAAAATGTCTCCTAGTTTTGTATTCAAAAATGTTTTGCTGAGAATATTTTTTTCCTTTCGAAATGTGTTATGGTAATATTTTTCATTCAAAAATGTATATTTTTCTAATAATGTCTATTTTTATGTATATATTTCTATAAAAGTGTCTTTGTATACTTTCATAGTGTTTTGACCACAGTTTGGAGGTTAACTATTTGCCCATAGCTGGAACCCTAACAGGTGCTACTACTCCGGGTCAGGGTGAACCTAAGAACAACAGCAATTAAGAGGTGGTTCCGTGCTCTTCACAACCCCCCCAATCAGAGGCGTTGCTGCCGGATGCAGTTTACTGTCATGCCCAGGACCCAATGGCAATTTTATTGAATAAATTTGCTCTTTAGTATATCAAGATATTATTTTGGAATTTTGGTAAATATATCAAATAAAATTAGTTGTTAGTTTTGTTTTCATTTTTGCATAATTTGGACGACAATTTTTCCATCGACCTTTGTAATTAAAGATCAGCAGAAACACTGACGATGAAGAGACATGAATTTAAATTTTTAAATTCCTGGCCTCCTAGATGTAAAGCCGAGTTGGTTTCATTCAGTCTCTTACCGCCTTTTTTATCGCTATTGTTTTTACATATCTTCTTTTTCTATGTGTCGTGTCTCTTCAGGACGTAGACGATCATGGCCTTCCACATCTCCTTATCCCTTCTAGTTCATAGAACACCTTCTCCTGTTATCCCGCTAAACTCCCGCTCCATCCATATATTTGAGCAGCATTCTTTATTTAAAAAACACATTTCGTTAAAAATGACCGACAAGAATAATTTTATTAATTTTTCATTTAATTTTTTCTGTATTTCTATGTTTTCTTTTTTCTGGAAATTAGTCAGTCAATTAAGTGCTGTAGGTGATACACGCTTGGGCGATCATGTCTCGAAATAGACATTACTGACTGAGCATAAGATTTTCCCGCAGTAGGTTGCCATTACTTTCTGCAGTAGACTGGTTGCCAACCAAGGCTATGCAACCCAATCTGTCCTGCAATTTAACCCATAGCTGGAAGGTGAAGAGACAGATTAATACCTTTTTCCAAGTTTTAGTTTTTTTTTCTTAAAGAAATGCAACGAATTCAACTGGAATTCGAACTCGGCTCTTCGATTTCTCATTCCGAGCCGATATCCAATGTAAAAATGTTCCATAATTTATTAAATCTTCCTTATTGGTCGTTTTTAACAAAACTATATATATATATATATTAAAATAACTTTAATCCAAAAGGAAAAGTAGGAAGGTAATTCCCAAAGACCCGATCCTAATTAATATTAATATTTTAATATTAAAAAAATGATACAGGTGGAGAGCTCAATGTAATTAAAATTACAGAGCCAAATCATATATCTGCTTTTTTCCCCTAAATATGATTTCTAAAAATCTTTTTTCTAATACTTTAACCCATTTATAAACGCTAGTTTTGTTTGACACGTATCTAGCGTCTCTAAAATATGGAAATTTTTCTTCTTTTTTTCTTTTTATTTATCCTTCTTACTCATTCCCTTCTTTTCCTTCTGTTTTGTTTAACCCAATTCTCAATTTAACACCACTTCCTATTCCATCCTTTAACCCCTTTCCCTCTGTAAAGCTAGACAAAGCCAGTTTTCCAATTTTTTCACTTACAACTCTATCTAAAAGTAAAATTGTCCAAAATCTAAAAATAGGCGTTGATTGGTAACCGATTTTTGTTTTTTTGTGACGTAATTTTTTTAATTCTTAACTTTCATTTTTTATTTCTTTTTTTATTTTATTTTGAAATGTGGTAGTTGCCGATGAGATGTGAAATCTCTCTCAGGGATTTCATGTTGAAATGATCTTTCAACAGTTTTGAACATTGGAATTTATTATATATATATATATATATATATATATATATATATATATATATATATATATATATATATATATATGTATGTATGAATGAGAGACAGACAGACAGACAAATAAAGTGGGGAAAATATTAGCCAGACGTGTTTTGAGTTGAAAGCAGATTCAAAAGAACTGATGGAAAATATCTTCCCGATTCTTATATTGGTCTCGAAATATCATCACTGCAACTACAACAGTACAGTATCTGTCTTTTTCTCTTTTTACTTGAATATATGAAGAGAATTATAATTTATTAAGCGTCTAAAAATATCACTAAAAATATTAAATAGAGATCCTGTTATCGTCACTCTCTCTCACTCTCTCTCTCTCTCTCTCTCTCTCTCTCTCTCTCTCTTCAATAATATTGGCGATTTTCCACTTGAACTACAAACAACGATCATGAACAATTAAATGAAGTATACGTATTATTTCATGAACAGTTTGCTATGTGTATACAATTTTAGAGACTATTATCAAGGCTAAAATAGATATAAATAAGAAAGAGAAATAAGGAAAAAGCAAGGAATAAATTTTAGAAGAAAGAAAAAGAAAGAAAATAAATAAGAAAAATATAAAACTATATCCACTTTTAGAGACTATCATGAATAGGCAAGAAAGAAAGAAAGAGAATAAAGTGTGAAAGAGATAAGGTAATAAAGTATGAAAGAAGAGAATAAAATATAAAATAAGGAAAGAAAGAAGTGACTAAAGTATAAGAAGAAAGAAAGAAAGAAAGAAAGAAAGAAAGTAGTTAATAAAGTAAACTCCATATCCAGTATATATGCATTATTAATCATTACTTTAGAACATCTACAAACTACTACAAAATTATACATCTTGTTTCGACATTGAAAAAACAATGTCTCATCAGGTAGTTAATAATGAAGGTAATTTGTACATGTTATGAAGTAATAATTCATAATAAATATCCATTCCTCTATTTTTATATTAAGCACAGTTTTAAATTAATGTTTTGAATATTGCAATTATTTTCTTTGTTCTTATTTATTTGGTGATATATATATATATATATATATATCCCAAGTGAAGAGGACTCGAGGTTTTTTTTTATATATCTTGAGTTCTCTGGCATTTAATTTATTATGAGCAGTGCTCAATATGAGTATTATAGAGCTTAATATAATATAATATAATTATATGGTTATGTCAATCTTTCATTGCGACATGGAAATTTCTACGTTTCGAGATTAATTCTCATCATCAGGCAATGCTGGTGTGGTTGTGCAGGCGATTTACATTCAAATGAATGGGTTTGAATGTAAATCGTCTACACAACCACACCAGCATTGCCTGATGATGGGAATTAATCTCGAAACGTAGAAATTTCCATGTAGCAATGAAAAATTGACATAACCATATAATTATATTATATATATATATATATATATATATATATATATATATATATATATATATATAGTATTGTTGGAATAATATTCCTTGTCCAAAGAAACATTATTTTTTAAAAAGTGCTCAATACAAAAGTAAATAATATATATATATATATATATATATATATATATATATTGCTGCCTTGATATTTTCTTTGTGAAAATGACTTGTAATGAGAGAGAGGGATGTTATTATTGACTCCTTTCTTTAGACATTTCTTAAAAGATGTTAAAGAAATCGTATTTAATTTACTTCTTTCTTTTTCTTTTGCCGCATATATATATATGTATATATTTTATATACAAATTTCTTAGTGAAATAGATTCTACAATGTTTTTATCCCGAATAATACACCTTTTCTTTTCTTTTTTTTCAACGTTTGGATTTGTATTCGTTTCCCCAACCTTCATCCGCGTATTTCAAGGAAAATGTTGGAAAATTATGTACACGGATTTAAACAGAATCCAGTCGACATCAACGAGCGATTAGTCTTGTCAGGGAAACAGGCACACAGACACAGGAAGACAGGAAGAGTACCTCGTGAAAGACACTCACACACATTGATAATAATTAGGAATTGCATGTAATTGATCAACTTGAAATGTTGCAACGTTATCTTGTTTGTCAAGCACAAAAGCCTCTCCTAATAATTACATCAAACGTACATTAAAAACTGAATTTTTCAGATCGAAATTTAGCATCAGGCTACGAAGCTACTGATATATCACAGGACCCGTAAACCATTAGCGCCGTAGAAACACCGCATGTAGTGCAACCATAGCAGTAGTAATATGTCTTGAGAAAGATAGCCTGGCGAAAACCCGACACTAGTTGGGTGGGGGAGGCAGACCTTTCCCAATGATATTAACACATGAGTGAATATAATGAACTTTACTAGAATTCGAACTCGACAATCTGTTTCTTCAATCACTGCCTCCATAACGCCCATAGCTCAGAGGTAACACTCCACCCACGTCTATTGAACAGGTTAAGAGGCTCATCCCTTGTTCCCTATTTAGGATGTGGTTTCCGGCTTTCTCTTTTCCAATCTTTTCACTGACTGACGCCAGTTCGGTCGGGTTTCAATCCTGGGTTAAAAGCAATCGGATGTCTAACTGTACTGATAAGCTGTGATACAGCGAAACAGATCTGTCTGCGGATGACCATATATATATATATATATATATAACATGGAATTGGCGTCGATAGATCTATCTATCGCCCGGTTCACACACCACCCACAGCTATTGAACAGGTCAAGAGGCTCATCCCTTGTTCTCTATTTAGGATGTGGTTTCCGGCTTTCTCTTTTCAAATCTTCCCACTTTGTTT
>JBBBDQ010000227.1:335000-345000 GCA_037127315.1 Ascarosepion bandense | reverse complement strand
GAGAGAGAGATTAGTGTGGCCCCGTTTCATCACACTCTTTTATCTATGAAGTGCTGACAATTTCGATTGTAAATTTTCCACTTCGACAACCGATCATAACAGTATGAACACACAGACACAGGTTAGATGCTGCCTCTATAGCTAATTGCAGATGATTCAACAGGTAGACGGAAAATCGACAAGATAGTTAAAACTAAAGATAAATAAATAAAAAGAAGTCGTAGATATCACTGACCGACATACACTGGTCAATATATTTGTGTTAAAAAAAACGTACGTCTTTATAGGGTTGTTAAAAACGAATATGTTATACATTTTTTTCAACGTGCTACTAAGTTAAATACGGAATACAAGAACATATGATTAGGTTGCATTTTCAATTAGTATTCCTACACGGTGAGAGAAAAAAAAACAACAACTTCAAGTAATATGGTAAGGTTCTGCTTGTGTGGTGCAGTGGATATCGGCTCGGAACGACAAATCAAGAGCCGAGTTCGAATTCCAGTTGAATTCGTTGCATTCACTTACGCACAAATACCATTGGCAAAGGTATGAATCCATCGCTTCCCTCCAGTTATGGGTTGAATAACAGGACAGATTGGGTTCTATAGCCTTGGCTGGCAACCAGTCTACCGCAGAAAGCAATGGCAACCGGGTAATTTTCTGCCCAGTCAGTCATGTCTCTTTCGAGACATGATCGCCCAAGCGTGTATCACGTATGGCTCTTAACTGACTGACTTAGGCATTCTGTTTTAGTGGTACCACTGCTTGTGGTGGGGGTAGATTAAAGCCTGCTAGACCTCAGACACATCATCTTAATGAAATAATGTTACTCTTCTGTATCGGATACAGTTACTACCTGAAATCGTTATACCGTTGAGAATTTTTGGACTTTTTTCGGGAAAACAAACGCGCCAATTTTGAATAAACGTTCCGTCGAGAATTCTCATCTTCTTCTTCTATGTACCATGTTTCTTCAGGCGATCATGGACCTCCATGTCTCCATCTTTTCTTATAGCTCTTGACACCCCCTTCTCTTGATACCCCTCCCAGACCCTGCTCTACCATTCATTTCCTCATGTCACGCGTTGATTGCCCCATCTCTCCTTCCTTCTATCTGTCTCGTGAGTATTAGATTCTCTAAGCCCTCATTCCTCATTAAATGCCTTAGAAACTTCAGCTGTCTCTTCCTGATGTCAAGTATCAGTTTCTTTTACGTTTCCTCTCCAAAACCTCGTTGTTGCTCACATGTTCGCTCCATGATATTCTCAACATCCTTCTGTAGAACCATATTTCGGTTGCTTCAAGTCTTTCCTTCATCTTTGATGAGATTTTCCAGCATTTGCTGCCACATTTAAGGATAGACATCACATAACAATCTTGACAAAATACAGCGAAGAATCTGTAACGTGATTGATACCGACTTAGTTGACCGCCTGCAGTCACTCTCTCACAGGCGTGATGTGGCTTCTCTGTGCCTCTTCTATAAATACTTTCATGGCTTCTGCTCTGATTAACTTAAATCACTGGTGCCTCCTAGGTGGGAGTTTGCACGATTGGCAACTAGGTCCCACCCTTTTACAGTGAAAACGATTAAATGCCCGCAATTTCTACTCCAACAGCTTCTTTTCTCGCACTTCCCGCCTGTGGAATTCCCTTCCGCATGCTTGCTTCCCTGACGGCTATAACCTCCAGGAGTTTAAATGTAAGATCAGTAGACACCTCCTAACACACTAACCCACACCCATTCTCTCCAAGTCTCCCCCTATGTACATCCTAACTCGTCTATCGCCCTGTGTAACCCCCTGCGCTATAGTGGTTGTGGAATGCCTTGCTTGGGGTGTCATGATTAAAAAAAAAAAAAAGTACTCTCTTCTTTGTTTCCAACGAGATTTTTTATGTGACGTAATACTCTATTCAGCTTTTGGAATACACCCTTGGCCATACCAATTCGCCTTAAGATCTCAGTGTCGCACTTTCCATCCTCTGTTAGGACACTTCCTAGGGATTTAAGTTTCTGTACCTGCTTGATTTTAGTATTCTCCGGCGTGTAGTTGGCATTTTTGGCTGCTCTTTTTACTGGTGACCATACATTCAGTTTTCTTGTTTATATGTAGTTCTTTCTCCACGCTTTCTTTAACTACTCTCTGTAGGAGGTTTTGTAGTTTTCTTTCCCGTATCTGCTATCAGCACTGTGTCATCTGCGTATCTTATATTGTTCAGATTGCGGCCGCCAATAACGAATCCCGGCAGAACTTCTAAAGCTCTCAGAATTGTCTCACTGTATAAGTTGAATAGATCTGGTGAGAAGACACTCCCTTGTCTTATACGCTGAACTCAAAAGAATCGTGCCATTGATAAAATTATTTAAAAAATGATAAGCGTACCAAACAAACACCATCACGACGTGGTGGTGGTGGTGGGGGGGTGATCGAAATAATTTAATCATGCTAACACTTGTTTTTGTGCACAAAAGTCAGTCAGTTAAATGCCATACGTGATACACGCTTGACCGATCATGTCTCTTTCGAACCATGACCGATTAGGCAGAAGATTTTCTCGAAGTAGGTTGCCATTTCTTTCTGGAATAGACTATTTGCCAACCAAGACTATAGAACCCAATCTGTCCTGCTATTCAATTCATAGCTGGAAGAAAACTAGATTAATACCTTTACCATGGGTAGTTACGCAACGGAAAGCTGGGATTCGAACTCAAATGTTCCTCATTTAAATATGCTGATTTTCTAAGCACCGTTTAGATGTGACACAAGGCCAAAAGTATGGGGTACCCAGTGAAGATCGAACTCACTGCTTAGTTGTAACAGGTTCTAGCGAGACAAGCTTGCTAAACATTACAACACGTCGTAGTGCCATTATTTCATTTAAATATTTTAAGACGAACAGAATCCTGCTGATAAACATATGCAGTTTTTGTGTGGGGGTGTATACTAATGTTAACCTAATACAAGGCCTAACAGCCACTCAAGGTAGAGGGTTATTGTATGGTTTTTTATGAGTGTAAGAAAGGATAAGTTCATTGTCAGTCAGTCAGTTAAGTGCCATACGTGAAACACGCTTGGGCGATCATGTCTCTTTCGAGACATGACTGACTGGGTAGAAGATTATCCCGCAGTAGGTTGTCATTGCTTTCTGCGGTAGACTGTTTGCCAGCCAAGGCTATAGAACCCAATCTGTGCAATGAATTCAACTGGAATTCGAACTCGGATCCCCGATTTCTCGTTCCGAGCCGATAGCCACTGTACCACAAAGTACTATACAGAAAAGGCAAACTCTGCATTAAACCTAGACTTGAAGAGGTCAAGTCTGTCGGTCATTGATAAAGCATACTGCCGGGAGTGTGTTCCACATAGCTGCAGTTCTTGGTAAGAAGGTGTCCGAATGGAATTTACTTCTTACTATAAGAATTACGAAAGGAATGAGAATGAGTTACCCTTGCGTACGTGACAAGGAGGATCGCAAATGTCAGGTTTGGTTGGACTAAAGAATGAAGCTCGTCAGAACACGTCATGCGAAAAGCTTGCAACAGTTTGTCTGTGAAGAAAGAGGTTATAGAATTGAAAATAATTCATCATCCACACGGCCGCGTAAACGTTTTTTTTAACTTTATGACAGACAGGAATATATAAAAGACAAGATTGGTATTTACCAGATACAAAATTTAAAAACAAGTAACAATATTAGTATTGCGATAATCTTTAAAGTGAAAGAGGCTTACTTATCTGCCTCTCTTCAAAATCAGCCTACGAAATCCTGACATTTTCACTAGGATTGAATGCATATGAGGAATATATAACTGATAGGCATAACATGTTTAACATATTCTTATAACTAATCATTATAATATCGATGAATGCTAACCATAGCTTAGTCTGGCACAAGGTTAAAAGCATTCGGAGTTGGAAGAAAATACATTCTTGAACATCAGATTTTTTTTTTTTTTTTTTTTAATAGAGGATGTTCCTTGAATAGATAAGCTTAATCCAATAGCGGACTAAGCTGGTTGCCAACCAAAACGAAATAACCCAGTTTACTTTGTTTAACCTATGGGTCGGGGGAAGAAAAGATGGATTCATATTTTTCAAAAAGTGAATGTAATGATCCGGACTTGAATTCGAACTCAGTTTGCTGATTTATCGTTGCGATACGCGAACATCTACACCAGCTGCAACTACAACCCGAGTGCTATCTATTGATGCCAACGACCCACCACATAACTATCTCTTCTAAGCAAGCCACCAACTTATATCTAATCTAAACTTATTTATAAATGGAACTGTGTGTGTGTGTGTGTGTGTGTGTGTGTGTGTGTCCGTTACCTATAGACTCCGAAAAGGCTGAACTTTTTTTTTTTGAAAATTTACACAACTGTACTATAAGCATCTGCGAGTTTTTCTTAGCTAGGTTTTGTGTCGAGGTACCCCCGATAAATATCGAAAATCAATAATAGAAAAAGTCGGGTTATAGAAGGAGTGGTCCGATTTTAATGAAATTTGATACATTCATAGACAAAGACATAAGAAACGATATTCAGAAGTTTCAAGGTTGCAGTTCTTACAATCGTGCAGAAAATCGATTATATATATATATATATATATATATATATATATATAAAAGGTAAGATGTTTGTGTGTGTGTCTGTTTATCTGTCTTTTATCCTTTATACAAATCCACAATTTTTACTTCACACAAATATTCTTTATGCTGAGTCTAAGCTCCAGGACCATGGATCAGTTTTAAAACTTTCATTACACCCGAGCAACGCCGGGCTATACTGCTAGTATAAACATAAAAAATGTTGTATATCATTAAGTCGAGAACTATAGATAAATATAATTGATGTCAAACCTACACAATCATGTGATGCCAATACAGACATTTTATTTTCAATTATAAATGGCTTGATCTACAAACAGAATCATGAATGTAATTCACCTGTTTATTTATTTATTTATTTTTTAATAATTTTGTATTTTGTTATTTAGATTCTCATTTGATAGAAAATATCAAAACAGTCACGTGTATAAATGTTTTTACTATATAAACATTATTTATTTATTATGTGTGTACAGATACTACACATTGATCTAAGGGAAATTTTATAATTTGATCCAAGAATTTGAAGTTTCGATCCATAGCATAGGCAAATAACCTATCAATAATATGGTAATAAAATACGTAATAATGATAGCCAATACTATATTTTATGATACAGTCAACACTGTATTTTACTATCATAGTCAATATTATGCTAGTTAAATAAGTAATGATAAAAATTTATTAGAATAAATCAACTTACCATTCGAACAAAAAATGAAAAATCCGTTCATCACAGACCTTTTGAAGCTATTGGTATGCGATTTATCGTAAAAGTCTCTGTATCAAATATTCGAATTTTTTTAGAATTCCAACGGTTTGGTGGGCAATAAATAATATTTACATATTTACAAAAGGAAACAACATATTAAATAAACAACATTTATATATTAAAAACATTTCTAGACATGTCAGTTTTAGATATGTTATTTTACAGCACACACAACTCACAAGTTTTCATATAAGTTCAGGGCAATGACGATATATATGTGTGTGTGTGTGTGTGTGTGTGTGTGTGTGTGTGTGTGTGTGTGTGTGTGTGTGTGTGTGTGAACAGAAACCCGACAAGATGAATAGATTAAATAAAGAAAAAGGAGGAAAAAGTGTCTATAATCTAACATGTTTCACTTATAACAAGTTTCCTCAGAGATTTAATAAGGAAAGTGATTTAAAAGTCCGAGAGACAGTTTTGTTTCTTTTAATGAGGTATAGTTTAATATTCATCTGTTGCTTTATCACACATGACGCGTATCTGACTTTTGAAACAATACCTCATTTAAAAATACTCTCTCTCGGATTTTTAAATAATTCGTCCTTAATAAATCCCTGAAGAAGCTTGTTATAAGTGAAACATGTTACATTAAAGACTGTTTTTCCTACTTGTTCTTTATTTATTCTATTCATATATATATATATATATATATATATATATATATATATATATATATATATATATATATATGAGTTGAATATATGGATCGAAATTGTGACTAGAACAAGTAAAGAACAGGTAGGAAAAAAGCGTCTTTAATCTAACATGAGATTTTTTAAAGACGAAAAATCTCTAAAGACACTTTCTTCTACCTTTTCTTTACTTATTTCATATATATATATATATATATACATACATATATATATATATATATATATATATATATATATATATATATATATATTGTCAGTAATCTCTCTTTAATACTTGTTTCAATAACTTACCAGTTATTATTGTACTATAATAAAAATAAATGATCCTTGAAAACAACTAGTAATTTAGCCAAAAGCGGAAATAAATGTTACGTTTTTTTACATTCATTAAGTCCAGAAAAGAAAACACTTGTACGCATACAAGCAACACGTAATTAAAGAAGAAAAAAGTACTTCATTAGTCCTGTTCAACGAAATATATACATGCGTGTATGCGTGTGTGTGTGTGTGTGTGTGGTACTCATAACCTTTTACATATACACAGACATCATAATATATATATCGATAGATACACAATTACTGATAAAATACACATATACATATATGTTCACAGAGGAACGAATACACTTATGAATCTCTCTTTCACGCACACCCATCCACACACGTGCACATACACAAATACAAAAGAACAAACTTGAAAATTGAGTCATACTTATACACACGCTGAAATATATGCTAGACGTGGGGTCATTGTGCTCGCTCTGTCAACTGCTAAAATCCTTGCTGATGTGCACCTCAGAGAGGAGCAATGATTAACGAGCTAGGCTATTATTGTGCCGTGAGTTTGATCCTTACTAGAAGACCCATACTTGTAGCCTTGTGCCAAACTAAGCTAAGCTTAGTATTTTTTTTTAATAACCAACGCAGATAAAAAAAAAATCAAAACAGGTAAGTAAAATGTTGAAACCCCCACCTCCAACAAAAAGTGTCCTCGGTATTTGATGGCGTCCTTCCTGTGTGGTATGAACAGACAAGTCCTGAGTGGAGGGGAAAAAAGTAAGGGAAAGATTGGTTATCATCAGCGGGTTAGTTAGTTGACTGGTCTCACCGTTGGTCGGTAAACAGGTGAGAAGCTTTGGGCGAAAGTGTAACTTAATGGGGAGAGTCAAGTGGAAGAAGATGGGGAGCAACTGGCCACGTGCCGAGGAGCCAAACACGGTATTGAAAGTCAGAGGTTCCACTTCGGTTCGCTCTTGGAGAATCAATGTCATCATTGTCAGTATCATGATCATTAATAAGAGTAAGATTACCTATCGTTTGCAACAGCAGCAGTATTATTACCATTAGACTCGGTAGCAGAGTTAGAGATATCGACATTTTTATGCGGGTAGGAAGAAAGAGGGATGCATAGCAGAAAGAAGAAGGAAAAGAAAACAAAAGCAAGAAGAAGAAAAGATAGATGCTGGAATTAACATCATCATTGACATTATGAAAAAAAAAAACATCATCATCATTAATACCAACATAGAAGCAAGATCGGTGTTAATAACCTGCGACTCTGTGCGAAGTTAATTGCTTTTTGGGGTGGGTATTTACTTAGCTAAACTTAGTCCAGTAAACTTCAAAAGAGAAGAGAATTTTCATGTAGCAGGATTGTATTGGGTCAGTCTTTCAAGTGAGGAGAGGGGTATTCCCAAAACTTTACTTTTTTATTCTTTTACGCTTTTATTTTATTTTTTTATTTTTATTTTTTTTTTGTTTTTGTTTTTTTGTTTTTGTTGTATGTGGGGGTACCTGGACTCGAACACTTATCACTAACGCTAATAGAAAATTAGAAAATACCACAAATGTGATATACATACATACATACATACATACATACATACATACATACATACATACATACATATCTATCTATCTATCTATCTATCTATCTATCTATCTATCTATCTATCTATCTATCTTTTTTTATTTCACTCCAAGCAAAGCAAGAAAGTCACTAAGACGCAAGGGATAATGAGTGGGAGAAAAAGAAAACGGTAAAATAAAAAACAGGAATTAAGAAAACAGAAGATAACGATTGAGATTACGTTTATTTTTTAAGATGAAAATTGACTGGGAACTAAAAAGCAGAAAGGGAGCTCCACAAATGAGAAACTCAAGAGAAGAAACAGCATAGAACTTACGGTTACATTCAGCGATTTCACTCCGTGCCTTTTCGATAAATATTTTCAACGTAATTGTTCTATTGAATTTTTCCCGTTGGTACCTGGACTTTACGAATTTAAGTGCACTACTTGGTTGGCGGTAAAATGTATCTACTAAGCACATGTTAATCTATCTACTAAGTACATGTTAGTCTATCTACTAAGTACATGTTAGTCTATCTATTAAGTACATGTTAATCTCACATCAGATACGCAACAGCGGTGTTATGTGCAACGTCTAGTTATCATAGCCTCCTTGACATTCTATGACCTTCATCAGACTTTCAATCATTGATTTTGCTAACTTTACTATTTTAACTTGCTTTTTATTGCTTTCCAGGGGTTTTCTCTCTCTAAATAGTGTTTTTCATGTTGCATACAACTCTTTTAATAATGAACCGCGAGTTTTCTATTTAGAGAGACTGTAGACCATTACAGTAATTTGGTGTATTAAGTTGTTTTTTTATTTTTATTTTATTTTTTTTATTTTATTTTTGTTCGTTCGGTGAACAAAGGTTAATTTTTCAGAATGGGAAATAAAATTGTCTAGCACGAATATACTCTTCAGTTTAATGGGTGTAGTCAGTATCCCACAAGAAACATCTTGTCCAAAAATTTTCAATATTTCTCTGCGTTTATCTTCAAATCGTCATCAATCTTGAAAAGACCTATTGTCTTATTGCCTACTATTCTAACCCCAAAATATTACTCCTGCCACTCGCTATTTGTCTTCGAATTCAAACTAGAATTACTTGATTATTTTCATAACCTCTATTCAAATCGTGAGTTTCATCTAGTGTAGCTCTACATTCATCATTAAAAGTTTTCGTGTACTACTTTAACCAACGTAAATGTTTCCCTATGTGGTGATTACTTAAATGTGGTAGTTTAATGTTTGCGTTCATATCGATAGTCAATTATATTATTGTGCAGCATCTCTGTCGTTTATAGTCCCAATAGTTTTCTTCAGATTGTATTAAACTATTTTCTTGTTGGTTAATTTTTATGTTAAGTCTTCGGTAGTAATATTATTAAAGCCTGATATATTTTTTCTTGTTCTGCTATTATTAACTTTTTTCAAATTCTTTTTTTATTGTTTTCTTATTCCTTTCAACTGTTTTTGCAAATTAAAAAACTGGTGGTCCCGTCCCCCAGTAACTTCATAAAATCTTGGTTTTTCTTCTCAGGTTATAAATTTATTGCGACTCATGGCAATATTTATCTGAAATTCGAAAAGTAACTATCAATAATTATACTTTTGCATATATTTACTTAATATATAGTAAAAATCTTCGTGCTATATAACAGAATTGCACATCATCAAATATTTTTCTTGAGGTTCTCGACATAACCCAAAGTAGGATCTACAAAATAATCGATTCCGACTTATCAACGTAACGTAAATTTTTAGATTCCTTCTGTCTTTTCTACAAGTATTTTTATAGCAACTACTCTGATCAGCTTTTTTCCCTGATCCTCCGACCAAATGTATTTATGCGTGTTACAATATTGGCATCAAGGTCCCACATTGTTACCGTCGAAATTGTTAAATGCAACCTCCACTTCTACACCCTCAGGTTCTTTTGTGGCACTTCCCGTTTGATGGCTTCTCTGATAGCTACAATCTCCAAAAGTTGAAATGCAACGTCAGTTGCCATTTTATATTTTTTGATTTCCCATCCATCTCCTACCCTTTCTTCGGTATCCGATGGACCGTGTTTTTTTCTTTCACTGTAAACCTCTGCACACCATTG